>JBBMEG010031278.1:0-22192 GCA_037832605.1 Cyclanthera cordifolia
TTTTTGCTTAAAATTCTGCATGTTTATTTTCCTTGCTTCTTGTATTTGCTCCTTCATTAGAATACTATAAGGTGGTTTTTAGATTCGTATCATAAATGCTAACCTCAAAGGAGATTTCAGAGAAAATGACGCTATAAAATTAGAAGATTTTGAGAGAAATAATTGCTAAAGCACCATATTTCATGTGCAATTTTGTTGAGTAGCAATACATGAATAATATGATTTTCTTAGCAATTTAATGAATTTATGTGCATGAATGTGTGATTAATTACATCTTTTACCAAAGAAGCTGCATATGGAATTTCTAAGTGCTTAAGCAAGTATTTGGAATCTCAATTCGAAGATGATAGTTATCAATGCTTAGATAAGGTATATTGAATGAAGATGGAGATTATTTCAATGCACGTTTCACTAAACACTTGGTAGAATCATAAAAATGACATGAATCTCGAGGTTGATTGAAGTAATAGTTGTTGAAGAGCTTTGTATATATTATTTGATTGCCAAAGTAATTTAAGCACGGAGTGATTCGCAAGTCATTTTCGAATTCCAGTTAGATTTTAAAGAGAGAAAAGTTTAGTTGAGTTAGCTATAATGATTGGAAGGAAAGGAAAAGTTAGGATCTGGAGCAACTGGTTTTGCACTCTTCGATCTAGGCTTTTTCTCTCTAATCCTTGTTTTACTTTTGTTGTTGTTCTTTGAATTCTGATTACGTTTGATTGTGATATTTGTTGTAATGCATTTAAATCAAATGATCGTGCGTTCTATTTGATCAATTTTAGTTTTGATTTGATTCTGAGCTATGTTGTTCGATTCTGATTTTTTATTGCAATTGTTTGGTTCTGTTTACTAATTCTGAATTTGCGATTGCGATCGCGATAGAAGTTTGATTCTATTTGATTGTTCTTGTTGTTATTCTCATTGGGAATATGTTTGGTGTTACATTTATTCATTCAATCATTTTTGTGTTAATCAAGAAACTAAATCTTTCTCGATAGGATTAGGTTTATGTGATTTCAGATTGTGATAACATTGAATCTGAAGATGTTGAATTGTCATGCATTGTTGTAACAAATTTGATTATATTTCGTATAACAAACTATTTGCATTATGATTATGTAATTACTTCGACAGGAGAATTATAGAATAAGATCTGCATTGCATACACTAGTTAGCAATATTACACTTGCTATTGAGTGAAGAGTTAGAGATGGCCTTCTAACTAGTGCTGATTGACTTGAATTTATCATGAATGTTGTGACTCGAGAGAGGCAATTATTAAAGTTAAAAGTTGTTCACTTCTTACCTTTACATTCGATGTTGTAGCAATCTTATTTCCATAACCTAATCTAGCTGACTTTTCAATCAAGTGAATTTATGTTGTCTATTACTGTTACTTGTTAGATTGTGGTTGTTTACTTGAGCATTTACCATTGCATATTAAAATCAGATCATTTTACCCATTCAATTTTTGCATATGGATTTAAAAGTTATCAAACCAAATCTCTAAGGAAGAATGATGTTTTAAGAAAAATTAAAACTTGACTACAATTATGACTGTGCATACTTGTATATTTGACCTCATTTAGTATTATTCTAACAGAATATGACTGCACAAGCATAGTGAGGTTAGGTAGGATAAGGTCAGAACAAATTTTTTTGGTGTTGTTATTAGGGATTTATGATTTCAAAATTTCACTTTTAAATCTTAGGAGTTTTAATATTAACTAAAGAAATGATTGCAATATCTTTTATCTTGAAAGGTAGCCACTTGGATGAATACGGCGAACTTTGAACAGGGATTTTTGAAGACGAGTCTCAACGCTACTTAAGGAGGCTAATAAGAGAAGATATGAGCATGGCAGCAAATATAGGTAATTATAGACCAGCTGTTCATCTTAATAGTGAAGAAATGAATGAAAATCCAATGATAGTAGCTAACGATAAGGAGTATGCACTTAAGACTTATGCTTTACCCGATGTTAATGAATTATAAAGAGAAATCCTCAGACCAGAAAATCACTGCTAGATCTTTTGAATTAAAACCTGTTATGTTCCAAATGCTGCAATCAATAGGATAATTTCAGTACATACCCGTAAAAGATCCACACCACCATTTAAGAGCATTCATGAATACGTGTGATTCATTTAGGATCCTTGATGTGTCACAAGATAGTTTAAAAGTGAGTCTGTTTGCATATTCATTGAGAGATAAGGCTATAGCAAGGTTAAACACTTTACTTGCTGAAGTATAACTTCTTGGACTCTGCTAACTACTAAATTTTTAGTCAAATATTTTCTACCCACCAGAAGTGTGAGGATAAAAAAAATGAGATAATGAATTTTGAGCAAGGGGATAACGCATCCATTACTGAAGCATGAGAAAGATTTAAAGAATTCCTGAGAACATTTCCACATCATGAAATTTCATTTTGTGTTCAGCTGTAGCACTTTTCTTATGGATTGGATCCCAATGCTAGATTAGTTTCAGATGCATCAGCAAATGGTGCTTTGTTTTCAAAGACGTACAATAAGGCCCATTAAATTTTGGAACGGATTGCCTACAACAACTATCTAAGGAAAAATGCTAGAGGAAAGAAAGGTACAATGGGAACAAAAATAGAAGTTGAAGGATCTCAGCTTTAAATGCTTAGATTACAACTATGACTCACATTGAAAATTCTGCTAGCTTTTGTTCAACTAACTACTACAGTAAAACCTGTAAACCCAGTTCCAAGTGTATCAGAATTTAGCACAACCATTTAGCCATATGGAGAAGTCTGCACTTATTGTGGAGATGATCATCATTGCAATTTTTGTCCTTAAAACCTAACGTCGGTAATGTATGTTGATCACATAAAGAATCAGTTTACTAACACATATAATAAAAGAAAACAAATCATACCTATTTTTAATATTCTAAAAAAAATCACACTTAACGAAAACACAATTATATCACGTTATTAAACTAAAATAAAACATAAAAAAAATCAGAATTATCCACGATATTTGAAATTCATCCGTTTACTAACCAAATTAGGCTCTGAATATAATAATAGCGATTAATACCAACTTGCTCTAGCTTTTGTTCTCCTCTTTTCATTGATCAATGACTCGGAAATTAAAGTGACATGAAATTAAAGTGCAAGATATGCCTTACCGTCCACGGTATTCATCTTAGTGACAAATATGCAAGGGATAGTTCCTCTACTATTCCTTTTCTGACTTATCTTTCAGACCATATATGTAACATATTTTATTTTTAATGTAATTTATTTTATTTATTGCTTTATATTTAATTTTATGCTTTTATTATGTGTAAATGATGTTGTAGTCATGTGTGCAGGCCATCTTCTCTTTAATAGGAGAAAAATTAATGCATGTCTCGCCATTAACGATATAGACATTCCATATAAGTATTTGTAATTTATGTTTTGTGTAGGTTAGTGATCACAAGGTAGAATTTATGTTTACGAAGTAAATATGTTAACTAACAAGGTTGATTGGCCATCCACTTATCGTTTACGCTTTACTTCGGTTTCGAGATCAAATGAGATAAAATAAAAGGTTTTTACTGTTGTAGTTAGGTTCACTACTTGACTTGACTAGTAGGTTTACGGAGAGTCCCCCATTCCCAACCCACTAATGAATTTGAACCACATCCTTAATGCGAACAAGATATAAAATAACTAAAATCTTTTTCAATTTGATTATAAAATCAAGAGAACTTACCTCTATAGACGTCAATAGGAGCGAAGGAACAGAAGAAACATAAGGACTTAACAACTAGGAAACAATTTACCTAATGTACCTAATGCTCCAGACATTGACAATGTTAACCGCAACCATAATACTGACCCTAATTTGAAAGTGGATGAAAGGGATGGGACAATCAGGATTCCAAATCCTATAGCCAAATGTTATAACCCCAAGCATTGTAAGGCCTTAGATTAAAGCAAGATCGTTTGAGTTGAAACCTATGATGTTTCAAGTGCTTTAAACCATTGGTCAATTCCATGGTTTTGCATGTGAAGATCTTCATCTACACTTAAGATCATTCATATGAGTCAATGATTCATTTAAAATACCTGATGTAACACAAGATGACCTTAGACTTACATTGTTTACTTATTCCTTAAGGAGCACTGCTAAAGTTTTGGTGGATACTCTACCTTATGGCACTATCACATCTTGAGAATCACTAGCTGAATTTTTTTTTACTAAGTATTATCCCCCAATTAGAAATGTAGAAGTCGTAATGAAATAATTGGATTTAAGCAGTATGAAGATGAAACAATTAGTGAAGTATGAGAGAGATTCAAGGAGCTTTCGAGGAAGTGTCCTAACCATCGTCTACCTTCATTCAAATGGGCAATTTCAATAGGTTAGAACCAGCTACTAGAGTGATGCTAGGAATCGATTCTTCTAGTGGTATCCGAGGATAACAATTCTTTCCTAACTATTATGCCAGATGTGGACAAGATAAAAAGCACGATCTTCGAGAAGGATGTCCCCAGGTCTCGATGGCTTCCCTGAACACACATCTGCATTGGCATGGATCAAAACTCACAAGACCATGCCCAAGAAAAGTTAGAAAGTTGATTTTGAAGCACTCACTTCCATTCAAGCGCAAATGACTACAATGGCTAATGCGATAAAAAATCTACAATTCAAAACTTTGCAATTTCAGAATGCATCGAAAATTAGCCATCACCAGAAGAGGCCTGTGTGTTTTATGGTGATTTAGAAAGTTCATGTGTGTGTCCACAGAGTAAGCCTTTGCATATACATGGGGAATAGAAATCATTTTAAATCTCAAAATTCTCATCAATATCAAAACAATTATACACCATGCGGTAGAAATCATCTTGGTTTCTCTTGGTCCAATCCAACAGGTGCTTTGAACAATCCCTTACCCTCACAAAAAGGAAACAATTCTTCCAATTTCGGAAACCAAAACCAAGGGTATAGGAACCATTAAAATTTCAAATAATTAGAATTTTGAAAAGTCAATTCCTCAACAGCAAGTTCTTAGAACTTTGCTTGAAAACATGTTCAAAGAGTATATCATTAAGACTGATGCTGGTGTTAACAACCAACAAACTATCATAAGAAATCTAGAGTTGTAAATTGGTTAGTTACATCAGAATTAAGAACAAAACTCTTAGGAAAACTTCCTTTAGACACTGAACATGCAAGGAGGGACGGGAAAGAGCAAGTTAGTCTATAGAGCTACGAAGTGAGAATATTTGAGAGGATAGGTGTAGCAGCCAAGGGAGAAGTTAAAGGCTGAAGTTAAGGTGAAAGCAAGCAGCGATGCAATTGCGAATGGTATCGCTAGTGTAGAAAATATTGTAGGATAATTTTAGGGAGACTTATCTATTGAAAAAGGAGAAAGTAGCAATGTCAAAAGCCTAATACCAAACTATTCAACTAAGGATAGTGAGGAGGAAGAGGAAACACGTGTGTTTTTTCCACCACCTCCACCTTATCCATAAAGGTTGAATAAGAAGAAAGGAAACAAAAAATAATTTGAAAAGTTTTTAGATATTCTTAATGAGATCCACATCAATACTGCATTGGTGGATGCATTGAGGCAAATGCCTAATTACACTAAGTTCTTGAATGATGCTCTTTCTGAGAAGAGTAAATTTAAAATTTTTTAAAATTGTTTCTTTCTCAGAAGAGTGTAGTGTTATAGTCAAAAGTAAGATCAAGAGGAAGGAGAGAATCCATAAGCTTTTACTAAGGAGAGCCTTATATGATATAGGAACAAGCATTAACTTAGTGCCCTTGTCTATTTATAAGGCATTTGACATTGGTGAAGTTAAGCCTACCATGGTTACACTCTAACTCCCAGATAGATTCATTAAATATCCACAAGGGAAAATTGAAGATATTCTAGTGAAAGTAGATTGGTTCATATTTCCTACGGACTTCATAGTCTTAAATTATAAGGATGATGATGATGTTAGCATTATCCTAGGACACCCATTTTTGAAAACAGGATGGTGAGTCTATATGGATTACAGAAAGTTGAACAAAGCCACCAAGAAAGACAACTTTCCTATTCCATATATCGAGCAAATGTTGAATCACATTGTTGGTCAAGAATACTACTATTTTCTTGACGGGTACTACAAAGCCACCAAGAATACTACATTGTTGGTCAAGGGTACAATCAAATTACGATAAATCCTAAAAATCATGAGAAGACAACCTTCACATGTTCTTATGTAATTTTTGCTTTCAAAAGAATGCTTTTTGGACTTTGTAATGCTCCAACCACATTTCAAAGATGTATGATGGCAATATTCTCTGACACGATAGAGGATATAATGGATGTTTTTATAGACGATTTCACAGTATTTGCAAATTCCTTCAATAATTGCTTGAAAAATCTAAGATAAGTGCTGATAAGATGTGAAGAAATTCACCCAGTTCTAAATTTGGAAAAATGCAATTTTATGACTATGACACTCCTTGATCTTGCCAGCTCCTCTTTAGCCAGCTCCTCTTTAGCTAGCCATCCTGACACGGTTCATGCTTACCTGATGAAAAATAATAATAAGGGTGAGTATAAATATATCCGGTAAGAATCCTCAACTGGAGTACAATATATACAATCCAACTACACCAAGTAAACACATGTTTAACTAATCCCAAACACAATGCAGCACTAACTAGGTCATGAGATACGTTACATAACCTGAAAGCACACTTATGTCTCCCTTATGAGGCCCCTAGTGCACCTACCCAAATATTGCTGGCGTACAGAACATGTTCATGGCTCGAGAGGCACGCATATGCTTCCCTTGTGAGGCCCCGAGTAAGCTTACCTAACTAATGGGTCTAAACTCAACAAAGAATTGCGTACTGACATCTCTGCCCAAGGGAGCCTTTCACCCAGTGCCTAGTGCGTGTACTATGCATACACCGCATGCTACTAAAAACCCGATAGCGGTAGGCCTACACAGACTGCCATAATCTAGGCCCATACATGCCTAAGCATACACTCGAGAAATGTGTACACTTAACACAGATGTCGTTGGCCCTTGGCAACAACTATGACAACCCGTCTGCACTTATCACATGAAGCTAAAGACCCTCCCATAGTAGGCTTACACTATGATCAAGGTCCTGCTCTAGTAGACTTGAAACTTGGCTAGGCCAAGGGTGGCATGTGACATCACGTCCCTTGTTTTTGAAGGGAGCAAATATATTCAATCTCTAACCATGTGGGAAGCATGGATCATCTCATCCTCTAATCCCTTTAGATGATGACAAACTAATCGAACTATCTAGGAATAACTCATGACCAAACGTCTGTCATGGTAGGTTACTTGGCGTTCCATACCACTAAGTGACAAATAATGATATACAAGCTAATATGTAAATCCTAATTGCATGTTTAGCGTCCCATACAACTAAAAAGTAATTAACATGCACACGGACAATCATATAGCATACTAATTACTTTTTTGGCATCCCATACTACTAAACAGTAATTAACATGCACACATGCAAACCTCTAACATCCTAATATCAGGTTTGGCATTCCATACTACTAAACACTAATTAAAATAGGTTTCGGGACTCGAGCTTGGTCAAACTCGATTGACCTGATCAACGTTGGTCAACGCTGGTCAAATCAGTAGAATAAGGTTCAAGATAATCAATTATGGCCAACCGAAATATAAGGATGAATTTATACAATCATTTTTTAATCTAAAAAACGCCAAAAAATCCTCTATAGTATTTTTCTATAACAAGACGATAAAAAATGAGTTTCTTGGATTGAAAAATATTTTAAACTAAGGGTTGAAGATTGGAAATAACTAACTTTGAGGAACAATGAACGATGAAAATCCACAAATGACAAAACACGATGAAGAATTTGAACTTTTTTTTTGTTTAGCGGCAACAAGGATCATGGCCAAGAGGGAAAGCATGATTTTGAAATTTTTGAAACAAGGCTATGTTTTGGAAACTCTAATCAAATTTTAAGATGGAGTATTTATAAGACAAACACTTGAATGATTGCGGTTTGACACCAAAGTTTTTAAAATCGCCTAATTAACCCCATTTTGGCTAGAATTGAATTTTAGCCCCAATGGAATAAAACCATTATAACCATAGGATCTATCATCAATTAAAACCTTAAATTAAAGGATTTCAACTTAATTACATAAATAAAAATTCAAAAATTTCAGGGGCGTTACACGTTTCATAAAAGATTTTTCCAAAATTTCCAAACCCTAATGTAAAATTCTTCAAGTCAACCAACCTTTTGCCTTTTCTAAAGAATGCTTAAGGGAATTCAATACCTTGAAAAGAGCTCTTATAATTGCACCCGTCATAATTACACCTAATTGTTATAGGGGCAATTTTAGGGAAAAGAAAGGTGAAGTTGATTCAGCCAATCTACTATGTGAACATGACATTAAACGAGGCTCTAATCAATTACGCCACCATATAGAAGGAATTGTTGGAAGTGATGTTCGCATTAGAAAACTTGAGATCTTACTTAATTGGATCTAAAATAATTATTTTTACAAACTATGCAGCAATTAGATATCTTTTGACTAAATCGGATGCCAAATCGAGGTTGATCTGATGGATTTTATTGCTAGAGGAGTTTGACATTGAAATAAAGGATAAGAAAGGATGTGAAAATATTTATAAGAAATGATGTGAAAATTTGATCGCAGACCATTTGTCACATCTTGAGCCATTGTAATGCAATGTCCCATGCATATTCATGATAACTTTCCAGTGAGCAATTGCTAAAGCTTACCATGATTTATTGACATAGCAAATTATGTCTCTTGTGGTATAAAACCATCTAATTTGCCAAGGAATCAAGTTAAGCGCATTTATTATGAATTTAAAGATTATTTTTGGATGACTCATATTATACAAGCTATGTAATGATAGGATAATACGATGGTGCATAAGAGAAGACGAAATGCTAGATATACTCATAACATGTCCATACTTCACCTTACGGAGTTCATTTTGGTGGAGAAAGAACGGCAGCAAAAAAATTTCAATCAGGATTATTTTGGCTAAGTTTTTTTAAAGACGCTTACCAATTTGCTTAAAGATGCAATAAGAATCAGAGAAAGGGGGATATTAGTAAACGAAATGAAATGACAACGAATTATATACTTAAAGTTTAACTCTTCGATGTTTGGGGCATTGATTTTATGGGTCCATTTCCTCTTTCTTATGGAAATTGGTATATCTTGGTCCTATTAACAACGTGTCTAAATGGGTGGAAGCCATTGCTAATCCATTAAGTAATGCAAAGATTGTTATAACGTTTCTCCATAAGTACATGTTTACACGCTACAGAACACCTAGAGCTATAATTAGTGATGAAGGTTCACATTCTGCCAATAGAGCAATGACTAATGTATTGAATAGGTATAACATTAAACATTATAACATTAAACATTGTATTGCAATACCCTACCATCCCTAGACAATTGGTTAAGCTGACATCTCAAATAGAGAAATCAAAATAATATTAGATAAAGTAGTGGAACCTTCAAGGAAAGATTGGTCCACTAAATTAGAGGATGCCTTTTGGGTATACAAGACAACATATAAAACTTCTATAGGCATGTCCTTCTACATATTAGTATTTGGAAAAGCTTGCCATCTCCCATTGGAATTAGAATATAAAGAGTATTGGGCTATAAAGAAGTTGAATTTGAGTTTGGAGGCAGTAGACCAAAATGGAAATTACAACTACTAGAGCTTGAAGAGCATAGGCAAATGACGTATGAAAATGCAAAAATCTATAAAGAGAAGACGAAGAAATAGCACACAAAAAAGATAATGATTAAGACATTCATCCTAAAGCAACAAGTTCTTCTTTACAATTCTAGGTTAAAGTTCCCAAGCCAAGGGTAAGAAGGTTGCATCAAATGCACCAACAAGTTCATCTTGAAGCAAACTTGCCACTGAATTTCCACTACTCTATTGGGGCACATTAGAAAATTGGCAAGGAACATTCTAATTCATGGGATAAGCTTGATTGTATGGAGTTTCTTATTACCAAATATTAGTGGACCTCTAAATGGCTTTTAGAAGCTTGGTTGGTAGTACCCATGATTCATATTAGTACCTTGATTTCCTCACGCAAGACTCAGCTACTATATTCCTTGATAATTATATGCATTGGTAAAAATGTTTGGTTTGATCCACATACATCAATGTCGCTACATTCTAAGGGCAAGCTTTGAAACTATGGGAATCTTCGCACATTGCACAAACTTCTTCAAATAGGCTAGCATTTTGTTGTAATTTTCTAATGGTTGAAATGTACAATAGTGGCGGTGTTATTTTGAAGAATTTTACACGTGTCAGTCATAGATGTTATCTGCACATTTAGAGCAAATAATCCTTCAAGTTTAACTTTTGCTCCCATTTTACCCTTGTTTCCTCTAACATTTTTTCTTTGATAATTGTTCTAATCAATTCTTTCTAATATCTCATGTGCCTCGTTATATGTTTTAGACAATAGAGCACCATTAGCTTAAGCATACAAAAAAAAACTTAAGAGTTTTGGTTTAAATCATAATATAAGTGCTCTGCAAACAAAATGGAATTTTGTGGTACGGACACATTCTTAACAATCCTTAAATCTCTCCAAAGCTTCTGTAATGAACTCTTCTTCTCTTCGCTCTATGTTCATAATTTCATTTTAATTTTCACGTTTCTCGTTGGTGGGAATTTTTGAACTAAAAACTTCTTAGCTAAGACACTCCATGAAGCTCGTCTTCAACAAGTACGGTGTCTAACCCTACTCTCGCATTGTCTCTCAATGGTTAAGCAAATAAACTCAATCTTATACTATCTCGTGACACTTTAAGGGTCCTAAATGAGTCACACATATTCATTAGTTCTCTAAATTGCTAGTGTGGATCATCTACGAGTGTGGTCTAAAGTACCCTATTAACTACTGCATTTGGAACATAAATGGTTTAAACTTGAAGGACATAGCAGTAATTTTCTGCGTAATTTGTCCGCTCTATTGCTCATTAACGTTAGGTAAAGCATAAGTTTTGAGCTATTTTTCTCTATCATTTGAGATTATAATAGGATTTTCAATTATATCTTCTACAATAGGTTCTACATCAAGTTTAGGGTTAGGAACACCTAGATTTGCTACCATCCTTCTATTCTGTCTACGTCGCATTCTCAAATAATGCTCAAGCTCTATGCCGAATATAAACACTTCTTTGAGCTCTGCTTCTTTCATACACTTAACGACTTTTCAAAGTAAATGATTTAGCAATCTGTTCTTGAAATAATTAAAATCCTCAATACAAGACTTAAAAGTAAAAAATCGAAATTGTACAAATCCATGGTAACGGCGCCAAAAACATGTTCTGGCCTTTATCTACCCTAAAATCGCTCCCTCTAACAAATTATATCAATCAAAATAATATTAAATTAAGGTCGAATAGAAAGTATACACAACCATTGTTGTAGCAAGTTTTAATTCTTATAAAAGGTCATTTTCCTTAGGGATTTGAATTACTGTCACTTATAAGTCAATATGGAAGAATTGTGTAGGAAAATTAGTCTAAATATAAGAACGAAATTATGATAGCTAAAGTAAAACCAACAACTAATACACAATAATAGAAATAATCAACAACAATAACATGAATTCACTTAGTTGAAAGGTCAATAGGATTAGGATTATCGAAATCTGATTTCCACAACAACGAATTTCATGGAAAGAAGTGAATCATTGCTATACTTAATCGCTCCCTCTCTCGAGAATAACTATTTTCCATCAATTCAAGTCAAAAACATTAGTTAGAAGGCTATCTCTAGCACTTAATCAAATAGTGACAGTAATGTCACTAACCAAATGTATTCAATGTAGTTATACTCGCTAATTGTTCTCGCAAAGCAATCAATAAGTCAAATAAAAATGGTTTATCAAATGAAATGTATTTAAATTGCTACAACAATGCATGATAATTGAACATCTTCCTATTCTCACTTATCGAGATACAAATTCACATAAACCTAATCCCATTGAGAGTAGTACTTTTAGGTTTAGTTTATCATCACAACAGAATACATCGATTCTACTGATAGGGTTCGTAGCGCAATGGTTTATTTGTTTTGCGTTTATCCAGTTTAACACCAGTTTCACAGTTTAGATCATGAAAATCGGTATTTAGCTCTCAATTTATTTGAGAGTAGTACTGCCTCTATGTAGGATTTGTGGTCCTCCATCCTCCAATTTGTACTAAAAAAAAAAAGAATACATCCATTTAACAACAAAAACAGACTTCATGAATGAAAACTAAAACATAGTCGAAACGCTAATGCAATCGTGAAATCGAATTGACAAAACTTCAACAAATCAGGATCAAATTGAAACTTGAATCAACTAACATGAACAATGAACATTCAAAGTAATTGTGTTACAAGGAAAATTGCAATTTAAATGTAAAGTAATCAAAACAGAGTGCAAAAGTAAAAGAGAAAGGATTAGACAGAAAAAATCTTCATCGAAGAGCGTAGAAACAATAGTTGCATATCCAATATTCTTACTCCACCTCCAATCGCTAAAGCAAAAATTCAAAAAATGCTTTTTAGAACTAAACCAAAGTCTAATCTCAAATCTAAGAAAATGAAAGTAAGTGTCTAAATCTCCTTTTAGATGCTCTAGCCATTCATCTATTTATACATTCGGCTTGAACGACTGAGATTACTCTATTTCTTCTTAAGAATCACGACAATCTTGAAATTTTAACACGTGTTTAGTAAAATGTGTTCCTTAGTAATATGCCTTTCTTTTCTTCTTCTTCACTCTTCAATAATACTGCTCCAACTTTAACACTGATATTCGCCTTCAATGATTTTGGACTACGAGCTAACTGCTTAAGCATAAAAAATTCCAAAATTTAGCTTATATGACTGAAAATATGATTAAGTTACACATTCATGCACAAATCAAACAATTGCTGACAAATCATACTCAAACAAAAATTGTTACTTCTCAGAAATACATTTGAAAAACGATTCTTTAGTAATTAAAACTTCCCAAAATCTTCTAGAATATAACGTCGTTTTCTCTTAAAAATCCTTTCTAGAGAGCAATTAGGTGTTGAGACTTGTTAGCTATATTGTATATAATCTATTCTTATTATATTCTAAATAATGTTCCTTATATTTTGTAAATTAAATTATGGAATTAGTGAAAATAAATTATTAAAAGGAGTTTGGATGAAAATACCCTTGGGTTATTAACTTGGAATTGGATAAGAAAGGGTAAAAGTGTACTTTTTGAAAAGAGGGGCATTTGGGTAAAATTAGCATTAAATTTAGCCATATAAATAGACAAAAAGAAGTCTTTAGGGTTCAAAAATCACCTATCATCAGCCGAAATCATCACATAATTATTTTAGAGTTTCTTATTCTATGCAAGTACACCTCTCAAGACCTAGATTTCAGAGAAATCAGTGTTACGAGTCTTAACTTCAACGCCGAGTTTATTATAGTTGTCGACATCAACCACAGCCAGCCAGCACCTACAAGTGCCATATGCTCCATCAACCGAGGAGGGGACGTGCCATATGCTCCATCAACCGAAGAGGGGACGTGATTTGCAACTGTAAAGACGCAGCCCAAACTAAGGCCAACCCTAGGCTAACCATACATGCATGTTTTAAAATAGCTCTTAGAGAACAGAAAATAGGATAATAAATGCCTCATTTAATAAGCAATGAAAACCATCCAAAAACACGTAAAACGGGTACCCAGGTACAAAGGATTGAAGTAAGGAAAACTAGAGAAATCATCTTGCAACAGAAAACCAGTTCGTATAAAGAAACATTTAAACAAATTATGCAGTAAGAAAGAAATGCTCTAAACCCGACACCACACCACACGAGTCCATGGTCTTTCTAGCCCCTCCGATCACCCATCCTGGTAGAGTTCACGCGTACCTGTAGAGACCACAGAAATAAACAGGGTGAGTTACTAAACTCAGTAAGGATCCCTAACCGGAATCGACACAACTAAAACGATAAGTGCATATGAATAAAGGCATGATAAATGAATCGTAAAACATTGGAGTTTTGCTGAACTTTTACAGTTTCAGACGCCTAGTGGAAGATGAAGGTAACACTAGGGCTATCCCGAAAGAACATGCCACTCCCGAGTCCCACAAGATGATTTTGCACCTCCGGGGCTACCCTGATAAGGAGTGCCACTCCCGGGCCTTCAATAAAGTCACCTGCTCATGAATATATCAAATACATGCATATCGACACCAGATAAATAAATAACATAAGTAAAATAGAGGAAATTCACAGAGGCACGGGAACTAAAACGCTCAGCATTACTAAATTTCTCTAGGTTGGCCTACACAAGTATTTACTTAATTATAGAAACCCCAAGCTAAAGGTAAGAAATTCACTTACCTTGGCTAAAAAATTACTAAATTTCCCTTAGAGTGCTCGAACTACGCGTCCTGGTGCCGTTTCCAAATTCAGCTAGCCAAAACAAAGTAAAATAGTTAGAATTTGGCCTTAAAACTATCACAAATGAACTCGAAATGTCGAAAATACCAAAAAATCACTACCTGGAAATTTTTCGGCGAGTCGACAGCTGCGCGTGGCCGGAACAGTGATCGGTAGTGGTGGCGCGTGAAGGAGCGGCGACGACGTGTGAAGTCCACGCGTAGGGGAAAGTGGCTGCAGCTTTGGGTGCATGTGGCACAATCGGATTCGCGGCCTTAGGCTCGTGCGACAGGACTGCAGGCTTAGATACGCTGGAAAATCCAGAGCTGGGGGCGTCTGACTGCGGCGACAACTGTCACACACGTAGGGACAACTCAACTGGCGGTGCTGACGGTGCCAGAACGGTCATTGGCGCTGGTTGGCCGAGCTTGTCTATCTCAATTCACAATTGGACTAGGCGGCGGCTGATGTTTCCCGAGGCGATAAAAAGTCAACGACAATGATTGCCAATGATTGTTGTCAGAAAGTTGTCGGCGACGCAGCTGTGGGTGTCGGAATTTGCAGAAAAAGGAGAGAAAGAGCTAACAACGCTGATTTTGAGAAGAGAAATGTCAAAAACCTAATGATTAGGTTGGTTTTGGCGTTATATATAAGGACAAATGAGCTAGCAAAATTACAAAAATGCCTATAAGGCAAAAATTTACCATTTTACCCCTAGTTTTCAAATTCCAACTTCACACCTCTCGAGATATGACTTTAGTAAATACTTTTAACCAAAAATAAATTTCAAAAATGACTCCCAAGATTCTCGGTAAGCCCAAAATTACAAAACTGACCTTGAAAATAATATGGAGCGAAAGATCGGGTTGTTACAGTAACCGACCGATCGCGTTAGTGCCGCTTACTTTGACTAATCAACGTCGTCATCTGTTTCTTCCTCTGATCCGCGTATACGTGGCAAGATCTGATTACGTCACCTCTACGCCTTGAAGCCTCAATTGGGGCCTTCTGCCACGAACCTGACACATTCTCAAAGCTACTCACTACCTAATCAATGCTTGAGACGCATGCCGAACTTGCAGAGACAAGCCCAAGACTGGCCCACACTATTCTTCACGCGCTGGTAATGCTTGGTTCACGCACCACTGTTGTCTCCAATATGTGACAATGTGGGTAATCTTGCCCATGTTTGTGAATAATTATGTTGAACGTCTTGTTAGATTAAAGTATTTGACTTTTGAAACTTTATACGCATTGTAATGATCTATTTTCATTAAAATTGAGATAAAACCTGCATGTAATAATTGTGATTGATTCTTGAGATTCTAAAGTTTGATTAATGTGATATGTTCCAAAGGAAACAAAGTATGTGGTTCATGTTGAGGTGTTTCAAAGGGAATCATTTATGTTTAACGTTGTTTTGTGAGTCCCAAAGGGGACACGATTTCTTATAGTGCATGAGCTATGATTATGTCAGACGTCTATCGATTGTTATACTCAAATAAGGGATTAGTTCAACTATCGAGTGAGGGGACCATATTCGTTTTCACAATAGTGTCAATAATTAGACGCCTACCCAGTTAGTCATACCTACACAAGTTTGATTGACTTTTCCCATGCGCCATATTTAGAAGTGGGGGTGTGGGCGATATCTTACTGCAAACGGTACTTGTACTACCTCTTCGCGAGACTACTCGAGGTCTGGTGGCAACCATATTGCTTCAGCTCATCAAGATGCCCTCACGCTGGCAATTGTTACCAAGTTTGAGATTTTAATAAGAAAACATCATATGCATGCTATTATTCATTTATTCGTTCTTGTAAGTTCCTTGTTGGGACCTCTTAATGAGTTTAGCGACTTGTCCTTTCCATTGTGAAATTCTTTCTGGTACTCACAGGACGAACCAAGATGGTTGAGCTAGAGCTGATGTGTCAATGGGCTATACTGCATTGTTTTAGAAGTTTATTTATTAAAGTTTACAGGTGGTATTGTTTAAAGCATGAACTATTATTTTATTTTTGAGACATGCTAGGTTAGTTTTAAGTTATTTCAATGTTTTTAGCTTACCCTTGCTTTCTTCAATTGTTAAACTATTTCCTTTTTAATAGATGCAAGTATTTTTTTGCATGTCTTTACGTGATTTTATAATTGTTTATTCATGAATAAAAGGTTAAGGTCTCAAGTTTGACTCTATGTGTGGTCGAGTCTTTACAATTTGTAACAGAGTGCAGAGTCACTATTCTCTAGAAAGACTTACCGTGTAAGTCATTTTGAGTCCCATGGTTCACAACTTTCAGTCACCATCAGGTATTTTACTAAGGGTTTGAGTTTTTAAGAGCATGAATATTTTGTTATATTGTTTTGTGAATATATGATCCTTGTTTAGTTATGATTATCATTTGCCATGATATTGTTATATCTTGAGTATAAGCCTTAGAGACCACTAGAGTAGAGTTGAACTTAGAGATTTAAGTTTATGAATTCAAACCTAGAAAATGTCGGATCGAGTTACCATAAGTTATACTAGTAGAGGCATAGACAAGGAAGCTGAGGTGGAATACCACATGTTCATAGAAAGACTAGATTATCGAGTCAACAAGTTCAGCATCCACAAGAGACTGAGAGAGTTATGTCAGCAAACCCCAAGCTAAGTGTGTAAGCCTTGACTACAATTCCAGCCATGGTTTTGGGAGCAGTTCAAGAAATTATTCAGGGAGGGAGACAAGTAGATCCGCTAGTCCCTTAAATTGAGAATAACCCTGTAGTGAGTTTAGTATCACGCTATGTCCCAGCAGGATGTAGTATGACTTTAGCTCTAGTGACAGCTTCTACATAACCTACCCAAGTAGTTGAAGAGCAAGGAGAAGTCTGTAGTAGCCAGACCATTTATGTGAACGTCAAGCTGATTAAGGATTTCAAAAAGTTTGATCCCAAAGATTTTGTCAGATTGTCAGAAAACCTACCGGATGTTGAGACTTGGCTGTCTTACATGGAAACAATGTTTCATCATGTGGACTGCCCTGCTAGACAACATGTTAAGTGTGAAGTATTCGCTCTACAAGGAAAGGCTAAAGAGTGGTATATACATGAGATTTAAGAACGGCCAGCTAATGCAGCACCTGTCACTAAGGATGAGTTTAAATAGATTTTCTTTGACTTGTATTACACCAGTGCAAATAAGCGAGAATAGATCTCAGATTTTAGGAGCATTTAGCAAGGAGTTGATACAATAGTAGCTTATGAACGAAGGTTCAACAATTTAGCCCATTATGCTTAAGAATTAATTCGTACCGAGCAGCACAAGATCAGTTACTTCATGAATGGACTGCACCCTGGTATTAGAGGAGATGTGGATGCACATGATCCACATACTATTAGAGTGTGTGTTACCTTAGCTATGAAACTCAGTGAGAAATTTACGGCTTAGGAAATTGTGTTTAAACCAATTCAAGCAAGTCAATGCGAAAACTGAAAGTTTGAGATTACCAAGTCATCCGGGTCTGGAGAGAAGAATAAGAAGCATTATGACAAATATACAAGAAAAGGCAAAATCAATACCAGTAGAAATGTGGTTATGGAAGAAAAGGCCAAAACTGAAAGCTAGTCAAGAAAAGGCCACAGTCAGAGGTCGAGGCTGCAAAATCGAGAGTCCACAAAATGTACTTACAGAGAATATAGGGGTTTTGGAGTCTGGAAAAAGGATTATAAGTATGGCAAGAAAGGCCATTTTGTCAAGTACTGCACTCTAAGGACACTTCTAGGAGGTCAGGTAGAGCGGTAGAACCAAAGCTAGAGCAGAAAGAGGATCATGTTTATGCCACTACCCGACGAGAGGCTGATCAATCAGCTAACACAGTTATAGGTATGCTACATATCCTTGGACATTTAGCGTACTTCTTATTTGATTCTAGTTCCCGAGATCGCATTTAGATCTCGCTATGGACATTACGAGTTTGTTGTGATGTCTTTAGAATTAACTAATGCACTAACAGCTTTCATAAATATGATGAATCGAGTATTTGAGGAATTTATAGATAAATTTGTTATCGTGTTCATCAATGATATTCTATTCTATTCTAAGTCAAAGTCGGAGCATGAGGAACAACTAATGAAAATATTGACAGCTCTTCAAGAGAATAAGCTATATGCTTAATGTTCAAAGTGCGAGTTTTGGTTGAGTAGTATGCAGCCTTTCTGGGCAAATTATTTCTAATAAAGAAATTTTAATTGATGCGGCTAAGATCGATGAAGTAAGTAATTGGAGTAGCCCGGCATCAGTGGTGGAGGTAGAAAGTTTCCTTGGACTAATAAGATACTATAAGAGGTTTGCATAAAACTTTTCCAAAATAACAGGACTAGTGACAAAGTTAACTAGAAAAGGTCAAGTCTTTGAATGGATCGATAACTTTGAAGCGAGTTTCAAGGAGTTGAAAGAACGACTTACCTCGACTTCTATTTTGTTAGTACCTGAAGAAACAAGAGAATTTATGGTCTACTATGATGTATAAAGGAAAGGACTTGGTGCGATGTTGATGCAAAGAGAAAAGGTGATAGCCTACAGTTTAAGACAACTTAAGGTTGATGATCAAAACTACCTAGCCATGATTTGGAATTAGCCGTTGTAGTAGTGTTTGCATTAAAGATTTGGAGACATTACCTATATGGAGAAAAGATTCAGATTTTTATTAGCCATAAAAGTCTAAAGTACATTTTTACCCAAAAAAGATTCAATATGAGGCAACGTTGTTGGTTAGAGTTAGTAAAAGATTATGACTCTGAGATTTTGTTTCACCTTAGTAAAGCCAATGTAGTTGCACATAATGTTAAGTAGGACAACACCGTGATCAATAGCGTTGTTTGTGACTAAGATTTCCTTGCAACAAGAGTTGGAAAGAGTTGAAATTGCTTTAGTCAAAGAGGCTACAACGAAGTTAGCAAGGTTAACCATTTAGTCCACTTTGAGGTAGAGGATCAATGAGAATCAACAGAGTGACCTACGGTTAACTGTTTTGTTTGGTAGGGGTCATGTCGAGGAAGGTAGTGATTGGTCAATAGCTTCAGATAGAGGTTACGTTTAGACAGAGATTGGTAGTCCCTACAAATCCCGAGAAATGAACGGAATAATTGAAAGAGACACATAGTTCACCATTCATTTAGCAACCGGGAGGTATTGAGATGTATCAACACTTGAAGAAATGAAAGGGTATTTGTAAGTAAATGCTTGACTTGTCAGCAAGTGAAAGAGTCGAGATAAGAACCTACCAACATTTGCAACCTTTGTAAGTAGATCGCCTTCTTTCTAGGAAGAGTTAGGAAAGAAAAAGTTGTTGGGACCCGAACTATTGCAGTTGACCAATTATGTAGTTCTTAATTAGATTCGTGCTAAAATGTTTACTACTTAGAGTCGACAAAAACGTTATGCAGATATTAGACGAAGAGACTTAGAATTTGAGGTTGAAGAACACAGTTTCCTTGAAGTAGCACCTACGAGGGGTATCAAAAGGAAAGTTAAGTCTGAGATTTGGTTCAAAAGGAAAGTTAAGTATGAGATTTGTTAGACTATTTGAGATACTTGAAAGTATTGGAGCAGTGGCCAATAGATTGGCATTACCTCTAGCTTTTTAAGGATCTATGTTTTGAAAAAGAAACCGTGGAAATTTTGGACAGAGTCAAGAAAGTGTTAAGGAACAAAGAAATCAATTTTGTGAAAGTTCTTTGGAGAACTCAATCAGATAGAGACGCCACTAAGGAAAGTGAAGAAGACATGCGTTGTGTTACCTTGAGTTGTTCAGTGCTTTCTTTTATAGAAACTTGTTTAGTGCTTAGTGAACTTTCAAGGTCAAAAGTTCTATAAAATGGGAGGTTAAAAGTATAATTTTGGATAGGAGGGGCAATTTGGTAAAATTAGCATCAAATTCAGCTCTATAAAAAGACAAAAAAATTTTTCAGGGTTCATAAATCACCAATAATTAGTCGAAATCATCACTCAATTTATTGGGAGTTTCTTTTTATGTGCAAGCACGCTTTCTAAGACCTAAATTTCAAAGAAATCAGCGCTAGAGTTATTGCAACTGTCACCATAACCCATAGCCAGCCAGCACCTGCCAGTTATCATCCTGACATACATTCACAGTCGAGAAGAGGACGTGATTTGCCACCGTCAACGCCTCATGCTGTGACCAATCAAAGTCGTCATCTGTTTCGGTCTCTAATGCGCGTACGCGTGGCAAGATCTGATTGCGTCGTCTTCTCGCCTCACAACCTTGGATTGGTGCCTTAGCTCTGAACCTAATGCATTCTCAAAGCTACCCAGTACCCAATTCGTGCCTGAGAGGCAGGCCAAACCTGCAGAGATGCACCTAAGCCTGCCACTTGCTATTCTTCACGCACCGGTGATGCATGGTTCAAACGCTACCGTGCTTCTCCACGCGCCACCGGTGTCGCCGTCGTCTTTGGTGATCGAAAAATTTTCGATTCCACCCGTAAGGTAAATCTGATGCCTCCAGTTTATTTTTTGAGGTTCTATGTGCTAATTCTCATCCATTTGTCCTATATGGGCAATTTTAGGTGAAGTTTCTTTAGTAGATTCTAGATTCAAGTGTCAAGGGTTGTATCAAGAAAGTTTTTGCTAAGGTAAAGGACTATTTCCCCAGAATGTGATCAATGTGGGTAATCTTGAGCATGTTTGTGAATAATTGTGTTGAATGTCTTGTTTGATTAAGGCACTTGACTCTTGAGACTCTGTAAGCATTGTGATTATCTGTGTTCGTTAAAATTGATATAAAACCAACATGTAATAGTTGTGATTGATTCTTGAGATTCCAGAGTTTGATTAATGTGATATGTTGCAAAGGGAACCGAGTATGTGATTCATGTTGAGGTGTTTTAAAAGAAACCGTTTGACTTCCTCTTCTCCAACAAGTAAGCATTGACTTTGCAACTGTGATATATGAGGCGACGATGATGTGTATGTTCAGCAAGAGACAAGATGAGGAACCATAAAGACATTAAAGTGTTATGAATATAATATTAAAAAAGTTAATTTATTAATATTATAATTATTTTCATTTTAATTAGACTTAGTAATTAATTTCTTATAATAATCATTCACTAAATGTTAACCTTTTTTTTTTTTTTTTTTGAGTGTAAGTTAGGGGACAGGGATAACGAATCCTATATAGAGGGTATTATTGAAACTCAAACCACTAATCAAGTAGATGCTAATGCATTACTAGTGCCAGTAGAGCTATCTTTAAAAAAAATAACTTAAATCTTGATTAACAAGGAATCGAAATAGCTGGTATATAATATTAAAAAAGAAGTTGAAATAAAAAGAAAAAGGAAGAAAATCCCCAGTAATATCAGGGAATATATTTGTATGTGTGGATTAGGTGTCTTGGACTAGAGGTTAAAGAAAAAAAAAATGGTGTTTTGGACTAATGTGATACAAAATGCATATAAAACCAAAGATTCAATGCACCCAAAAGCTTATACTAAAACAATTTTCATTGAAAAGATCCAACGAATTACTTCCGAATATTCTATATGTATTACCCAAAACTCTAACGTTATCTTGAATTTTGACTTATGTTGATGCCGAAAAATGGTCAACAGTCTATCCACAACACAATTTATTTGATAGAGGACGAAAGGCCTGCAAAACAGAAAGGCTTAGGGCACACCGGTGTGG
>JBBMEG010031309.1:6068-22186 GCA_037832605.1 Cyclanthera cordifolia
GTGCTTTTATTTTAGAAAATCAAAAGTGCTTTGGATGGTTGAGTTCTTGTCTTTCCTTCACTTATTTAATCCACATTGTTACCTTTTTCTTTTTTTCTTTTCTTCTTTTGAAATATGCAATAAATTGCCTCAAACTTAATAGGCAAAAATAATGGCACTATAAAATGTTTGAGTGAATTGATGTTCATGACCTCAAGGGGTGTTTGTTTGGAGTATTTATAGAATTTATGAACGAGTTTTTATAATCACTTTTTAAAAATTTTATACAAACGAGCTATTATTATAATTTCTTCTTTATAATCACTAGAAATAAATATTCAAAATAAACACTTCATAATTTTACAAACAAACCCAACAAAGGAAATAAAATTGAGTCAGCCTTTTTTAAAATCATATATTTTAGAACTTTGGGCCTAGACAAGGTAGTGGTCCATACAAATTGTTGCTTGAGATTTCTCAACCTATGCCTATATATTTTGTGTTCAAAGTTTATAGGATCATGTGATTGGACCATATAAATGCTATTTAGTTGACAATAAGGCATTCTAAATATGTAAATATATTATTGGTTGAATTCAAAGTTCATACTACCACTATAATTAATGTTATGTTTTTAATTTTTAAAGTTGTTAATTACTCTGTCAACTTTTTATTTTTTTAAGTTTCATTTTGGTAAACGAGCTGTCGTGTCTGTTTTATTTTGATTTATAAATTTTTAAAATTTTAGTCTTAGTCTCTAAATTTTGAATTTTATTTTATTTTAGTTTTTGAATTTTCAAAAATCTAATTTTAATTCATAAATTTTGAGATTTGTTCCATTTTAGTTTTTCATCCTACAAGAGTACATAAAATTGGTCCTTAAACTTTTTTTTTTTTCCTTAAAAAAGTTATCATCAATCTCTATAATTTTTTAAAATGTCTTTGCATTTTATTTTTTATTGTATAAAAATTATTGAACTAATTTTGTTAATATTGACTTTAAGTTTACTATAGAGAATAATTAAAATAAAAACTAAAAGTTAAGAGATTAAAATTGGACTTTTAAAAGTTCAGAGATCAAAATTAAAATTTTGAAAGTTTAGAAACTTAAATAAAACAAATATAAAAATTTAAGGACCAAAATAACCTTTAAAATTAATCTATAGGATTATGATATCAATTTTATAGTTTATAGTGGTGTGTCAATGCATTATTTTGTGCCAATATTAAATTTCTTACTTTGTATTACTAAAATGTTGTTTGATAATCGTTTGTTTTTTTTTTTAATTTAAAACTTACATTTATTCAAAATTTTTACATAAATATTCATCATCTTTTAAATTAAGTATGTGATTTTTAATCGAATAATTTTATAAATCAAAACAAAGTATTTGAAAGCTATTTTCTTAGCTCTCAAATTTTGGTTTGATTTTTAAAAATGTATCCATGGAATAAAGTGATGGATGACCACTCTACCGGAATCTTCACATTTATATTAATAAATTATTGTCCACGTTGAGCATAAGTCTTCATGCTTTTGTTTTTTGTTTCAATAAAAAACCTCATATCAATGGAAATATTTGTCATCATTTATATATCCATATTTATATATCCATGATCTTCTCATCTTCTAATCAATATGGGATAATTTATTTGCATCAAAAAAAAATGTTATATTCTTAACTCAAGTAAATTGGGTAACGGTTTCTTTCAACATATAATAAGACTATTCAATATAATTAATAATGTGATTGAACCATATAAATGCTATTGAATTTCTTAATATATATCATTACAAAGTTCATTCTCCCCCTAATGTTATGTTTTCAATTATAATGTTATAATATCCATAAAGCTCTTAAATGCTATGTTTTCATGTTAATTACTTTTTAAAAACAATACTAAAAAAATCATGCCTTTAAAGGTGGAAAATCTATCCTTTTGCAAAAAAAAAAAAATATATATTAAAAAAGAAAAAGGGGGTTGGAGTGGGATTTGGGAACTATTTATGAACTATTCATGAAAGCTGAAATAGACAGAAAATATGAGAAGTAATATTCTTAAACTTTTTGGTGTATTATTTAAAAGTAAGAATAGTAAATAAAAAGTAGTAAAGTGTAGCAAAATATTCTAAAATGCTGTGCTTTTATGCAAAATTGTGTTCTCAAAAGTGTATATTCCTTCCCTTTTTGTATCTTTGACAAGTCTTTATATAATTGAAAAATAAAAACATGGCAATAATATTTTGTTGGATAATTTATAAATTTGGCGTTTATGATTCAAATAAAGTTAGAGTTTAAATCTTATGTTCTTGAGAAATATAAAATTTTAGCTTTATAATTTAGAGAAATATAAGATAAATAGAATTTAATTCTTATGACGATAAAATCTAAAAATAGTTCACGTTTATTCGTACATCGTAGGTGAATTAAGTACGTAATGTAACTTTTGATGTATGAAATGATGAGTTTTTTTGAGCAATTAATTACTTACCCACACACTCTCATTGTTAAAAGAGCTATAGCTCAATGGTATTAGTGAACACCGAAGACCTATGAGGTCTCGGGTTCGAATCTCCCACCCCAATTGTTGTAATCTCAAAAAAAAACTCATAATAACTAACTTCTACATGTTTTATTTATTAACAGATACAAAAAAAAAAAAAAAAAAGATTTTGTCAAATAAGATTTGGATTAAATTTTAATTTTTCAAAAAACTAAATTGTAAATTTTTTTCAAATCAAAAATATTAAAGTCTAGATTTTTAAACGTTAAGAATTAAACTTTATTTTTTTTTGAAATCATGGGACGTCTCAATTTAAAATTGACCTTTCTTTTATTGATTAATAATATATGCTCAATAATTGAAATAGAGGTAGCATTAAAGTTTCATATACGATTTTTTATAACGGGGGCAAAATTCTCTCTTTTATTATTATCATTAATATGATTTTGATACATGAATTTTTATCTTCATTTTATTTTTGGTCTAATTTTACAAAATAGTCAAACTTTAATCATTCAACTTTTAATTTTGTTCCATTTTGATCCACAAACTTTCATTAGTCCGACTTTAATTTTTATACATAAACTTTTTTTTTTAATTTGTCATTATAGTAAATTTGAAATCAATATTAATCGAAACTAGTTCGATAATATTAATCATTTTAATACAATCAAAAAATAAAATAAGGAGACATTTTTAAAATTAACATAGGGATATGATAATTTTCTTTAAAAAAAAAAACTAATTTTAAAGTTTTTTAGAAAATATAACCGAAAAAGAACAAATCTTAAAATTTAAGAACTAAAATTAAACTTTTAAAAAGTTGTGTATATAAATATGTAAATTCAAAAATCAAAATGATATTTTATTTATTTATTTATTATTATTATTAGTTTATTTTGTTATGTTACAAATTTTCAAATCAACTGTTTTAAAAAATAGGCAATGAATAGAGAGTAAGGAGCAGCAACAAAAATAACGGTTAAAGTAGGGATATTAATTTTCTTATTTAATTATGCTATAAAAAGTATTATCCTATAATTTTGTGGCCTAAATATAACTATTATTATGTATCATGATAAACTAATCATATCATATTTGTTTATTTGAATTACTAATCATAAGGATTAAAAACATAAAGAACTTTAATCATTTGAAAAGTTAGAGTCCATGTGCAAACATAAATGAAAACAAAACTACTTTTCAAACACAGCCAAAACAAAAGGTGTTGTTCCCTTTAAAAAAAAAAAAACATAATTGCTTCAAATATCATGTTTTCCAACTTACGATTATCTTTTTTCGTTATGATGTTTGCGTTTTATTGTTTTCGGCATATTCTAATTCAAATAACCGTTATTTTATTTTATTTTATTTATTTATTTATTTTGATTTTAGAATTAGTGTGATAGTGATCCTAATTTACATCATTAAGCAATACGATTTATTTTTAGGCATTTGTTGATTGTAATTCTGGTCATATGTTGTTGTAGGGGATAGAGTAGGTGATCTGTTGCTTTATCTAAGCAAAACAACGATAGAAGAAAAAGTATGTCGCCTTCTCCCAAGGCAAAGGCGACAGAGTGCTGACTTTGTCGCTTTTGCTTGAAAGAAAAAAGTTTGAAATTGAGCAAAGGCGACAGAGTCAACACTTTGACGCCTTTGCCTGATATTTTCCCCAAAAACCAATTTCAGGCGTATAAAAATGATTGGGCTTCGGCAACAGAGTACCGGTACTTTGTCGCCGAAGCCCAACCGTTTATTATTTTTTTAATGAGCAAACGCGACAGAATTGCGGTTCTTTTGCCTTTTCCTAATATTTCCCCCAAAACCCATTTTGGGACAAAAAATGATTGGGCTTCGGCGACAGAACTGAAACTCTGTCATCGAAGCACAACCGTTTATTATTTTTTTTAATGGGCAAATGTGACAGAGTCTTATTTCGTCGCATTTGCCCCCGATTACAGATTGCATAACTCGTCATTTCCTCTGCAAATTTCTCCGAAAACCTCTCAAATCTGCCACCCCCATTGCTGCCGCTTTCACCAGAAACTCCTGCCGCTCTCTCATTTGTCAACCGCAACCTCCATCTCTCTTCAAATGGTAAGATTATGTGTTTATTTCATTTGAAATTCGTTTTTTTTTTATATATAGTTTTTGGAATTAGGTTTTTGGTTTTTTTTTTTAGTTTAGTTTTTAGAATTAGGTTTTTGTTTATAGTTTTTGGATTTAGGCTTTAGGGTATTTTTTTAGTTTTTAGAATTAGGTTTTAGTTTTTAGAATTAGGTTTTAGGTTTTTATTTTAGTTTAGTTTTTAGAATTAGGTTTTTGTTTTTATTTCTTAGAATTAGGTTTTTGTTTTTATAATTAGGTTTTAGTTTTTAGTTTTTAGAATTAGGCTTTAGTTTTCATTTAGTTTGAAGTTTTTAGTTTCTAGTTTTACGATTACAAAGAATTAGTTAATAGTTTGTCTAATTAGGTTTTTCTTTTTAGTTTTTAGAATTAGGTTTTAGTTTTAATTTAGTTTTTAATTAGTTTTTAGTTTTAGCTTTATGAATTACCAGTTTCTAGTTTTTAAATTAGGAATTAGGTATTAGTTTTTTTTAAGACTATGAATTAGGTTTTTCATTTTTAGTTTTTAGTTTTTAGTTTTTAGTTTTCAGCTTTTAGATAAATTAATGTAGCACATTCTAATAAATTTGTTTACACGAATCATATGTAGGATTGTTCGTTCAAACAACAAAAAGAGTGTGCTACATTAATTTTGAAGAAAATATGAATAAACATTGGGTTAGAAATATGGACAAATTATCATCTGAATACGCGGAAGGTGTTAAACAGTTTTTAGGATTGGCTAAGAATCACATGAATCGTATCGGTCTGCTTAGATGTCCTTGTAAGAAATGCATGAATAATTCATGTCATTCTATCGAAGACGATAACGACATCTGTTGATTCATGAAATGTTACCATCTTATGAGCATTGGGTATATCACGGTGAACCTATGGATTTATCTAGACTAGAGCGTTAAAGACGGAGAGAGTTAGACTTTAGTAGAATAGAGGATTAACGAACCAATATTCTCTCTATTGATCACAACAATGCCGACGAGGACATAATTGAAATGTTAAACGATATCAATCGCTAGAGTATTGAAACAGAAGATGTCGTTAAAAATGACCAGACATTTGAAATTAATAATCCAAGCATTGGTGAGACCCAATCTAAGACTACTCCAAGCTAAGCACGCTTAACTGTGAAGTTCTTTCGATTGTGCCACCGAAAAGGAATGTGCACCTTGATGGTATAGGTATTACAAATCAATTCTCTTTAGTCTTTCTTAACCATGTGACTATATTCCGCAAGATCCCTCTCATTCGGATTTGGCTCGGTTCATTCATATACCCCTCCTAACCCCGGACGTTACATAAGGTAATAACACATAAAGGGACAAAATTTTTGCATAAAGTGTTGCGTCATTTTCCATTAATTCCAAGACTTGGGCAAATGTTTGCGTCGAAACAAAACGCTTCAGATATGAGATGGCATAAAGAGAAGTGTAGTGAAGAGTTTGGAGTATTAAGACATCCAGCCGATGCTGAAGGATTGAAACATTTAGATCAAGAATTTCCTGACTTTGCTTTATCGGGATGAAGTACGAAAGGCTATCAAGCAAGCCTGTTTATAAGGAACAAACGTTGAGTGTTCAAATTAGAGGAAAAATTGCTTATACCAGGCATCCACATTGCCTACAAACGAATCATTCTTTGCGCAAAAGTAAACTTTTAATGGGAAGTCTAAACTTTTCGAACCTCCTGAATCATGGGATGGAGAAGAGATTTTAAACCAACTAAGTACCATTAATTTTCCAGTTTTAAGTAAACATCCATCGAAACAAGTTAAGAAAAGGAAACAAAGCTTAGATAACAATTGGAGGAAGAAAAGTATATTCTTCGAGCTACCATACTGGTCAAAATTATTAATACGACATAAGTTAGATGTGATGCACATTGAAAAAATGTGTGCGACAACTTGCTTGGAACCATATTGAATATTGAAGTAAAGACTAAAGACACGTTTAATGCTCAATTGGACTAGCAAGATCTTAAAATACGAAGAGATTTACACTTGAAGATGTTAGGTGACAAGTTAGTGAAACCGCACGCCACTTATACTCTAACAAGTCAAGAGAGATTGGAATTTTTAAACTTCATAAAATCAGTTAAATTTTCTGATGGATTTGAATCAAACATTTCTCGATGTGTCAGTTTGAATGAAGGAAAGTTGAATGGTTTGAAAACACAGGACTGCCACATTTTGCTACAACGACTAATCCTTGTTGGTGTTTGAAAATACTTACCGAAGGATGTAAAAACTACTATTACTGATTTATGTGGGTACTTCTCAGATTTATGTTCAAAAACGTTACGTATAAGTAAGTTTGATCCCCTACAAAATGACATAATAATAATTCTTTGCAAATTTGAAAAAAATCTTCCCACCGGTATTTTTTGACGTAATGGTTCACTTGGTTGTTCACTTGTCGTATGAATGTAAGGTTGTTGGGCTAGTTAACTAAAGTTGAATGTACCCTTTTGAAAGAAGTTTAGGTACTCTTAAGGCTCATGTGAGAAACGAAGCAAGGGTAGAAAGTTGTATTGCAGAAGAATATGTGATGAATGAGTTTTTAAACTACTTTTCGTCATATTTTAACGAGATGAAGACTACGCTAAATGGAATGGAAATGAATGAAGATACTAATCCGAATATCGAAATATTTGGTGAGTATGAGGTCTACAGACAAAATGTCCGTCTATTATGCATGGTAGCAAATCTAACGTTGAATCCATTGGATAAGAAGAGGTTGCATTGGTATATTCTAAATAATTGTGATGAAATATGTACTTATTTGCGCCAACATCTACAATTGATTCAGCCAATTTTTCGAACATCCGATGAACTATATAAAAAACACGAATAAGAGTTCCCTGAGTGGTTTAGAAAAGTTCTTAAATTGCGAAAGAATGACAATAAGTGTAATGATTTATACGCAATGGTTATGTGACCTAATTCACTTTACCGCTCGTATACAACTTGTATAGTGAATAAAGTTTGTTATAATATAATAATGAATGATGTTGGTCATGTTACAAAAAATAGTTGCACAATGGTTGAAGGTGAAGGTGATAGTTCTGATAGCTTGAAAAAAAATTTACGGTGTACTTACTGAAGTCTCAGAAGCTTGATTCGTGAGTGCGAGAAAAGTGATGATGTTCAGATGTGACTGGTTCAACACAGACAAAAAGAAAGGAAGATACCAAAGTCATTTTGGGATAAGAACAATCAGTACATCACAAATACTGGTTTAAAAATGAGTCATTCATCCTAGCTAACCAAGCGAAACAATTTTTCAATATAGATGATCTGAAACATTAAAAATATTGGAAATTTTTGTAGCTAGTCTCCAATAAAAGTTTGTGGGATGTCCTTGAGATGGAAAATAATGAAGTTGAAGAAGGACTAATTGATCAACTCGAACGCATAGTAATTGAAGGCAAAAATAGGGTGGACGAGTATTTAGAAGACAATTTGATATGTCAGTTCGATGTTGAGCCAACAATAATGGAGCAATCTGTGAATGATGATGAAGAAGATGAAAATAGATTCATTAATGACGAAGACCAGGATGATGGCGTTGATAGTAATGATGAAGATTAAGTGTTAGTTGAATTGTTTATTTCATTCTCTATACATTATTTCAATTTGACTTATGAAAACACTACTTTTAATAATTGCAGGTTATCATTATGCCTAATACATTGAGATATCATACTGACTCAATTTTTTACGAAACCTAAGGTAGTACAGATCTTGATTTCGTACCTGCACAGTCGCTACTCAATCTGGTACTCGAGCTGGAGGTAAGATCGAGTTCTTATAAATTTTATATATGACGTTAAAATGTTTCCATCTCACAGTCCATTTTATGGATGTAGGTAGTAGTAGCAGTAGTACTACTCGATACCGAGGACCGTCAAAGGGTGAAAACTTGAACAAAATGGCCGCTAAGGAGGGGCGGCTAAAAGTTCAATTTAGTGAAGAGAACAAGAAGGCAGTTGGAAAGAACGCCAACACACTAAGAAACCAGGTTGGAGTACTAGTTCGACAGTTCTTTCCTGTGCGTGTAGTAGATTGGTCGTAAATCACACCAGCAGAAAAGGAACTTGTTAAACTAAACCTCCTAGTAATTAATCCTTACATTTAAATTTAAGTATTCAATGCACTTAATGATACTAATTTCATGTGTTTACATCCCTTGACATACTCACTTTCGACCTCGATTTGGATAATAAGCTTATAAGTGATGTAATCGAGAAACTGATGAAATCCCGATAGAAGGATCATAGATTCACCTTATACACACATTACTGGTACGTTATACACTTAAATATATCTATTTTATTATTTAATCTTTTTAGTAAATGAAGTAAACTTTTTTTTCTTTTGTTTTAGCAAACAACTAGTGGAAGAACGAATGAATAGGCCCCACTGTACGGTAAGCGACATTCAAGACTGGCACTACTTGTGCAACAAGTGGGAGTCTTAGCAAAACACGAACGAGGAGTTAAAGCAAGACCCGCACTGCCATACAACCATCAAGCATGGCCTATATCGTTCGTATCCATTATCGAACAGGCACGAACTTCTTCTTTCTTTCTTAATACGTGTTCATAATTGATTTCTTCAATATTAACTTCATAATAAATACCAATTTTTAATTTAGAGAGTCGCTGCTGGACATGATCTCATTGGTCTCGTCGATGCATTCAAGGAATTTTGTTGCAAAGATGCAAATGGTGAATGGATTAATGACGAAGCTAGGGAGAGATATGTAAGTTATGAACTTAATTATTAAATTAAAGAAATTTTATTTCAGGGGCGCCCCTAACATAAAGTAATTTCTTTTTTATGTAGGAGAAGATGGATGCATTAAATGGAATCGTCGATTGCATCAGGGACCCCATTAACATAGGAATCAATATGCGAAACTGTGTTACGAAGGCGAACGTAAGGCATAAGAGGCACGACATACTTGCCACCTGAGAAACTAGGAAGAACTTATTCTTCCTCTTCAGCTAGTAATACATCCCAACAAGATCCTGAAACTGGGAGGCTATTATTGGAGAACATGCAACTGAAAGAACAGGTCAATGATTTGACCGAAAAGCAGGACATAATCATAGCCAACCAAGAAAGGATGAACGCCGCACTATAGGCAAAGCAAAGGATGCTCGAGGAAGGACCCGTTCTTTATATTTCAGTTAGGGTTCTATATTTTTCTTTCAATATTCCTATTATGGATTGTATTAAGCTTATGTAATTCTGTTATAAATTCTATTTACTTCTATATATGATGATGGACGTTTACCTTTCGTCACAAATGTTTGAATTCTACTATTTCATTTCCGTTATTAATGTTTTAGAATTTGTTTTTATAATTTGAATGTTCAAATGACTCAAACATTTTCAATTAAAGACATAATTTTTAAGGATTTGCAACTATTAACAACCATTTAAAAATATTTATCGAAAAAAAAAATAAAACAGAGAGCAAATGTGACAGAGGCTGCGTCGTCCCATTTGCCTTCCAAATGCAACTAAGACAAACCTCCATCGCATTTGCCATCTATAGCGACAGAATAATACTGTGTCGCTAGTGGTAGGCAAAGGCGACAGAGGCGACCTTCGTCGCCTTTGCCTTCTTCCCCGACAGAGAAAACTTCTGTTGCCCGTGAAGAGCAAATCCGAATAAGCAAAGTCTTTGTCGCATTTGACTTCACCAACGAGTCAAATGCGACGAAACTGGCGACGCAAAGCTCTCTGTCGTCGAAGCCAAATTGTGACGAAATTTGACCCCTTCAGCGATAGAATGCTCGGACGCCAAAGTGGTCATTTCTTGTATTGAAGGGTGTCTATGCAAAAAGAAGTTTTTATATAAGACGTGATTAGAAGTATTGTGATCAGTCTAGTTATTTCGTTATAGACTCACATCAATTACTTTCCTAAGGATGATTTTATGTCAATATAATCTTAATCTTTAGTCGGTTGTGAACTCCTGCTTTATGAAAGTTACCTTTGATGTGCATGGGTGTGACAAGCCAAACAACGCTTGGTCAATAAGCCTCCCACGTTGGGGATTGCCATAATGAGTGGTTTGGAATGCTACATCATAAGAAGAAATTCATGTCTTCTCTATTATTGAGAAAGATGTAGATTTGTTCACACAATAACTAATTTTGGAGCTTGAACAAAGGGTACCAACCTTTCATTGGCCCGAAAGAACACTAGTTTATTGTGAAACTATAAACAACTTGTTCATTAGAGAAATCAGTGGCGCTTAAGGGGAAAGATGTAACCACAGGGTAGAACAGACCTTTTATCCCAATTGCAGATTACAAACAACTTTGTAAAGACCCGACCCAAACTATGGGTCTAAACCTAGGCCCTTACCCAAATGCACGAATTTCAACACTTAGATCACATGGTCATATTCTTAAAACATAATATTTAAATGAATGAAATAACTGCAATGAAATTCAAAAAGCTCTAAAAAACTAGTTAAGGGTATCCAGGTAAAATCTCAAACATAAAACATCCTTTAAATACCATAAACTAATAAATGCCCTAAAAAGTTATGCAGAAGGAAACATATGTAAAATAAAAATATAAGAGTGTAGTTAGCCCATGGTCAAATCCAACTCTATCATCCATGCAGTACAAACCTGTCATACTTGTGGAATTCTATAGTGGAAATGGTGAGTTCGTGAAAACTCAGTAAACATCCCAACTCGGAATCAGACATGAATATACCTAAAATATGATATAAACACAACATATATACAACATGCTCAATAAATAATCAATCAAGGAGTTCATAGACCCAAGTTCCTGGGTGCCAGGTCCGATGACCACGTGTCGACATGTACCATGCAGAGTAGTCCAAAGCTTAAGCTAAAGACCAAAACACCCACTGGAGTTCTATAACTCACTTGGGTAAACAATCTGGGCGACATTATTCATTGTGGGAATCTGGCGAGCAGAGCTACCTGGTTGCCGCTATGCCTCATACACTTACGATGAGACGCTGATTCACATGTCCCGCCACAGGATATCTCTCCTACCCACACTGTGGCATGCTCTCTATGAATACGACATATCTACCTTGGCAGATGGAGAGACCAGGTCGGCTGACCCTCCTCACATCGTGCCACTCGAGGATATCGCCTTGAGCCATGGGAAGTGCGTCTCTACATCGTCGTCTAACACACTAACAACTCATATATCTTTTCAAAAGACGAGCATATACCACTAGCAACCCACACATGGCTCTAAAAGAGTGAAACACAACTAACAACTCACATTAATTTCTTAAACATTCATACGAAAAATATGAATGTACAAGAAAATAGAAACATAAGTACTTACCTTCAAGCTGAGGTAGAAAATTGTGTATCACCCAACACTCCGAGAAAATTGTGTATCACCTAACACTCTGAGCTTTGAGTTCCAAAAGCCCATAGATGATTCATGTCTCAGTTGTGACACCATTGAAACGAAAAGAAAATAAGGGAAGAGCATAAAGATATCATTTTGTTTGAAACGAATAAATCATCGTTTAAGCATGAGTCAGTGGCTACGCATTGTACAACCAGCAACATTTGCTTGTTCTGAGTCAAAACGACTTCGCTTGAAATTGATTAATATCTTATATTAACCTTGTTTCTTTAGGATCTTATAAAGTTAATATATATATATATATAGTGGTTACAAAATGTTTAGTTAAGATATAAACTTATTTGGATAAATGAATTTTGACGTGTAGTAGAAACACTTTTTTATTTTTTATATTTTTTTTGAGAATACAATAATTGGGGATGAAGAGATTCGATTACAATAATTGGGGATGAGGAGATTCAAACACGTGACTTACATATAGTACAAGTTAGTTTTTAGTAGTATTTCTCATTTAATCACTTTTTTTTATTATTTGATTTATCAAATAATTATACTAGAGATCTGTAATCATATTCTACCGATAACAATCACTTAACGACATTATCATTCTACATAGTCATACATTTTCAAATGCTCGTTTGATACTTTTGTACGCACTTACATTTACTTATTCAGAATATTAAAAAAAATTGATATTCACAATAGAGACAACATATCTAATACATGTTGGAGATACTCACCTTCTGGCAGTTATCTCACATTGGAAAGATGAGGATCCTTCAACACATATATAAGATAAGGTGGGTTATTCCTCTCATAGCCAATTCATTTTGAGATGGATGCCCACAGTTTCTAATATGGTATCAGAGCTCATTCAACCCAAACGAGTATTCGGTCCAATAAAAATAAAAATGATTCAAGATGTATTGGTGAGCCCAAAAGAGGAACCATCTCGAGGGGGCATGTTGGAGATACTCACCTTGTGGAAAATGTCCCACATTGTAAATGTGGGAATTCTTCAACACATTTAAAAGATAGGGTGGGCTACTCCTCTCATAGCCAATTGGTTTTGAGATGGATGCGCACACTTTCTAATATGGTATCAGAGCTCTAGGTTATTAGTCCCCCGATATTCCGAGGACTCCACTCAAGTCGGAAAAATACTTACGCAGGCATCTAATCCAAGATGGTTTCCCTAAAATGGTGTCATCTTGATGGGACATGTTGGAGATACTCACCTTGTGGCACTTATCCCACATTGAAAAGGTGAGAATTCTTCACCATATATATAAGATAAGGTGGGTTACTTCTCTCATAGCCAACTGGTTTTGAGATGGATGCTCACACTTTCTACTAAATTGGATTGTGACACATAGCCTACTAAATTTGAGTACATTTTAATACCTTAATTAAAGAAAAGAAAGGTCAAAGTCAAACGTTGACCGAGTTCAACCAAAGTCGTTTTGGTTAAGAGCAAAACGATGTTGTTGGGTGAGACGTGTGGTCGTTGACTCATGCTTAAGTAGTGTGATTTTTGTTTTTAAAGAAAATAACGTTGTTTCGCTCATCATTTACTCTTGATTCATGTTGATGATGTCACTTTTGAGTGGATGATCATTTGTAGGTTCTAGGAGCTCAAAGCTCAAATTGTTGAGTCGTGCGTACATCTTACCTCGACTTCTAGGTACGTAGCTACGTTTCTATGTCGTGTACATTCTTACTTATTGTATGAATGCTTAGGTAATCGGCGTGAGATATTAGTTGTGTTGCACACTTTTATGGTGATGTGTGGTTTGTTAGTGGTGTTTTCTCGTCTCTTAGAGAGATGTATGAGTTGTTAGTGATGTTTCACTTTTGTAAGAGTACAATGTATTGCTAATGGTGTTTCACACCATTGAGAGTGCAGTGCGAGGTGCTAGTGATGTCTTATTCCTTTAGGAGTGCAAGGTGAGTTGATGATGATACTTCACTCCTTTTGAGTGCAGTGTGACTTACAAAGGTGTTTTCTTTCTTTGAAAGAGCAGGGTGAGATATTAAGGGTATTTCACTTCTTTAAGAATGCATGGTGAGTTGTTAAAAGTGTTTCAAAGAGTGCATGGTGAGTTTCTAATGGCGTTTCACTCATTTAAGAGTGCAACGAGAGTTGTTAGGGTTGTTTCACTCATTTGAGTGTGCAGAATTAGTTGCTAGCAGAGTTTCACTCCTTTGAGAGTTCAATGTGAGTTGCAAATGGTGTATCACTCTTTTAAGGATACACGGTAAGTTGCAAAATGTGTTCACTCATTAGATAGTGAGCGGTGACCTGTTACTTGTACTTCACTCGTTAAGAGTGTAGTCGTACTTTGTGAGTTGAAGATAATATAATGCACTAGAATGATACACGATTGATCAAGGTGTTAGTTAAAAAATGTTTGAATAGTATATTATAAGTCAAGGTGTGAATGAGTCTGAATATGCGATTTGTCTTATTGAATGATGAAGTGTGATAAGTTGTGTGAGCAAATAGATGGTTGGTGCTAAGGACCTCTATTCAGTGGAGTTAGGGTGTAAGACTCTAGATCAGTTATGTCGTATGTGAGCTTCATACTTCCCAATGGTGGTTGCAAAAGCGTGGTTGTTGAACTGCTAGGAGGTATCCTAGTGCCATTAATACAATGACCACTTTGTGGTTGGTCGTCTAAGTACTTAAAAGATGTGTTGAGAGTACATCCTTGAGTATATACCTCTTGGTATGTAGGTTATGGTAACCATGGATGCAGGGTGTTATAAGGGTCGAGCGAGTGGGCAAGTGTGAGTGGTTTTGTATCGGTGGCTCTAGGTAGTAAAGGTTTATAGTGGAATTTCATAGAAAGAAGTGTAGTTAGCGGGATCACCATTCTTTGAAATTTTATTGTTAGATACAATAAAGAACTTAGATATAAAATTAAATTTTAAATAAAAATAAATCTTTTGAAAAATAAAATCCACTTGAAATTGAGATTCTATTGAGAATACAATATTTAACAATCTTTTGCAAAACGTGAAGTTTGCAATGAGAATCATCCTATGTGGATAAAACAAAAGGCAACTTTGTAGGGAGTTCCAATCAAAGAATTATTGAGTATACGAAAAATATGTGCTCTAATTACTTGTATTCAATGTAGGCTCAATTAGTCGTTCAAGTTTTTAAAAACTTTAAAATGTTAAGGGAATAACAAATGTCGAGAAATCTCCACATTTGTATGATATTGTCTACTTTGAACATGAAATCTCAAAACTTTGTTTTTTTGGTTTACCCAAAAAACATCATAAGAATAGAGATGATTGTCCTCTTTTATAAACTTTTGATCTACCTCTTACTTAAATTATGTGAGACAATATTTTGTTTGTATTCCTAACATAAAACAATTTATATTGCAAATTCTTTATTTTTTTCAAAAATTATATATTCAAAAAATGAAAAGTTTTTGTCAAAATGGCATCTTCTCTTTTTTCTTTTTTCTTTTTTTCAATTTAATTTGATATTATTTAGGATAGACGTTTATAAGAAAATTTTAATTTTAAATAAATTAAACAAAAAAAATAAATAATTATAAGAATATAATGATCCTATACCATTTATCTAATCAATCAATTAATTTTAAAAATAAAAATACACATTTATTTAAAAACAATATAATATTCACAAATTTCCTAATAAATTTGATAAATCTAGTTATTTTACTTTACCCATTGACCCATAAAAAGTTTATGTATTTTTAAAATCATTGGAGAGTAATTTTTATTTTGAATATATTTGAGGGAGGTTTGGATTGACTCTATATATATATATATATATATAAGTATCTAGAAGTATTATTTACAAAATATTTCTTGAAAATTACATTCAAACAAATTTTTATTTACTGCATCAATATTTCTAAATACTCAATTTTAAATACTAATTTTAGATGGTCTTAAAAACTACATTCAAACGAGCTTTTGATTGTAATGCTTGTTAATTTTTTTTTTTTGTTGAAAAATACTAATCATTACTTATAGATAGTTAAAATAAATATTCATTCTAAATACTAACTTCTAAATATTTTTAAAAATTATATTCAAACAAATTTTTAACCAAATAAATTTTGATTCTAAATAT
>JBBMEG010031320.1:0-22183 GCA_037832605.1 Cyclanthera cordifolia
AGAAAGTGGTTTAAGATGATGAGGAAATGTTAAAAATAAGATTTATTATGACAAATAAATCCATGAGGCATGTTCTCCAATTTTTTCAACCTCAAAGAATTAGTAAAAGAATGTAACTTATGACATCTTTATCATAAAGATACTTTGTCATACTTATATGTTGTTTTAGCAACAAGTAATATGAGTGCTAATTGAAAAAGTGTCTAAAATATCTCATAAAATCATAACAAATAAAGTTGTTGAGCTTCAAGATCATCAAAAGAGCATAAAATTAGTAGGAACCAAAAAGTTCTCTAAGTTTAGGTAAAATTAAATCTTTCTAATCTTAGTTTTATCGAATTTATACTTTGGAGTTTGTGTTGGAAGGATTTTCTAAATATACTAAAAATATAATCCTATGTCTAGTATGTTGGGTTTGAATGATTCTGCTCAAAATTACTCCAAATGCATCCTCAAATTATATTCCTAAGAAAATTGTGGTTAGTTTTATGGTTAAAGAGGCATTCAACTTGGCCTTAAATCAAAAGAAGAAAAAATTAATCACGGATAATATATTAAGCACGAGAAACAAAGAGGAAATAGAGAAAACAAACGGTGAAGAGAAATAGGTTAGATTAGAGAGAGAGAAATGAAGGTTTGTTCTTGGAGGGTTTAACATTTTCTGCCAAGATAAAGAGAAATAGGTTAGATTAGAGAGAGAGAAATGAAAAAAAAGAGACGAACGGGGAAACTCACTCAATTAAGGGAGGTGGTCTGGAAAGTAAGCCAAAGGAGAAAGTTAATGAAAGCTCCATTGTAGAGATTTGGAAGAAGATGATTGACCTAAAAAAATGTAGAGATAAAAAAAGTGTAACTTCAAATTATATCTTTTAGAATTTTAAGTGACCCGGGTTTTTTTTTTTCCTTTCCCGCTCTTTAATTTTTACTTTTTAATAGTGTTTTCTAATAAATGCTATCACAAAAAGCTATAGAAAATGGTATTTGTTGTAGTGACAAGTTTCACATTTGAGCAACTTATCTTGCAGCCTACCTAAGTGATCCTACTGAAGCAACTATATAAACTTAAATAAAACAAGTTTCGACGTCTTATACTAATTTGGTAAGATCTTAACATGCTTCAATTCTATCCACTTCATCTTTCAGCAAATGATTCACACTTCATCATTCAGTAGGAAAAATAACATATTTGTACACAATCACATCTTAATTGATAATACACCACTAAAATATGTTTCAACTCACACCTCGAACAATCGTGTATCATCCAGGTGTACTATAGTATCCTTAACTCACAAGTACAACTACACTCTTAAATGATGGATGGAAAACTAACAACTTACCCAATGCTCTTAACTTAGTAAAACATAAATTGCAACTCATCATGCACTTTAAAATGAGTGAAACACCAATACCAACTCACTATAAATTCTCAAATGAGTGAAAAATCGACAATTCACTTACACTCTAAAAAAAGTGACTCACTGTTAGAAACTCTTTAGGCACCTTTAATGGTGTGAAAAATTGATGGCAAATACTGCACACTCTCAAAATAATGACCCACCTCAGGTAAAGCATCATCCACTCTCAAAGAAGTGAAACACCACTAGCAACTCACCCTAAACTCTCAATAAGAAGTGAAATATTGTCAATAGCTCACTCTACACTCTTAAAGAAGTGAAACACTGCTATCAACTCACCTTGCCCTCTCAAATAAGTAAAATATCGCTAGTTACTAACACTACACTTTCAGAGAAAGGAAACACAGCTAGCAACTCACATTACACGATCAGCTGATTGAAATACAAGTAGCAACTCACCCTACCCTTCTAAATGAGTGAAAAATCTATAGCAACTGACACTGCACTTTCCATGGAGTGAGGCACCACCGACAACATACTGTATTCTTATAAGAGTGACACATCATTACAACTCATACATTTTTCCAAGAGACAATAAAGAATTGTTAATAACTCACATCAGTCTTAAATAGTAAAACATAACTAAGAACTCATACTAATTTCATGAAGATTTAAACAACAAATAAGAATGTATAAGAAATAGAAACATGGCTATATACCTTCAAGTCAAGGTAGAAAAGTAAGCATCACCAACACTCTGAGCTTTCAGATTTAAAAACCAGACGATGATCCCTCACTTGGAAAAAATATCATCTACATGAATCAATAATAAAAGAAAAGCACAACTATTTGTAATTGTGGGGTAGGAGCATGCAATTGACGTGACATAAGCGTGAGTGTAATGACAAAATTTTTAACAATAATTAATCTACATGTCACTCCTAGATGATTAATTGTTTATGATAGAAACATAAAGACTTCGAGTGAATGACACCTCTAAATTAATCTTGCAGGTATTTATGTTGAGAAGATCATGATCAAATCTTCTAGATCATTTCTTGATTGAATCCTCCAATCTTCTAGTCTATATGTGCAATGCTGCATTTAGTGCTTGGTTGGAAGCCTTTAGAAAAGAGAGCTAGGATAATTTTGTCAGAGGTCTGACTTTGGAGGAGGAATCAAGAACACTCGACTTCTAACAAAGTTTCCTGTTTGAGAGATGAGTTACTTTGAAGATAGTGGAATGAGAAGGAAGACCTCTCGAGCCTTCTATTTGTAGCTAAGGAATGAATATTTAAATTTGGAAAAATATATATTTGAATATCAAATATTGATATTGGAAAAAATCAAAGATTTCTCCGTTCCTATTTTAAATGGGAAATTTGAATTTCACTTCCTCTCTAGGGTGAACTGAATTTTCCTTCCCAAATAAGAGGAGGGATTTTCGAATTTGACCGATATATCTGATATATTGTTTTATTTATTTTTAATTAATATTTATCCAATGCTCATGACCTATTTAATTAGAGAATGAATTTGAAGAGTTCAAATTTGTGGATTAACCTAATAAATAGAAGTGTTAAGTTTAATGGCTAAACTTAATTAATTAATATATCCAATATATTAATGCTCTACTTTAATATTTATTTAATAATTATTAATTATATTAATATGCCCAACATGTCGATTAATATTCTTCAATTAAGAAATATTCAATAATTATTAAATCAAATAATATGTTCAGTATATTAATTAACATTTTCTATTTAATAATTATTCAATAATTATTAAGTTAATAATAATGTCCAACATATTAACTAATATTTTTAAACTTAATAATAGTTATCAAATAATTATTAATCCAATATGTCAAAAAAAATTTATAACTAATAACTCTCAATAAATAATTATCCAATAATTATTTATTAATAATTTATCTAATAAATTAATTTTTCTTCCTTACTATTTAACTAATAAATATTAAATTAATATATCAAATATATTAATTAATTAAGTTTAACCATTAAACTTAACACTTATATTAATTATGTCATACGTAATTAATCCACAAATTTGAACTCTTCAAATTCATTCTCCAATTAAATAGGTTATAAGCAATTATGAGCTAGCTCGGGGACCGGTAGACATATAAAAAGAAAGCTGCAATGACACATGATCTAATCCCTTATCGTTAACACGAGGCTTATTCCACTAAATGAATGTGCTGAACTTTCTTACATTTAAGAACAATTTAGTGTCCACGGATATAATCGATTATCTGTCCTATGATCCTTCACGAGTTTGTTTGTAATTCACAGTTGGGTTAAAATATGGTTCTAGCCTTGTGATTACATTTTTCTCCTTAAAAGTCACTGATTCCTCTAATGAACAAATTATTTATAGTTTCACTATAAACGAATGTTCTCTTGGACCAATGAAAGGTTAAATCCCTTTGTTCAAGCCCTAGAATCAGTTCTTAAAAAAACAAATCTACTATTTCTTCAATACTATGGAAGACGTGAATTCCTTCTTGTGTTGTTGCATTCCCAACCATTCACCACGGTAATCCTCAACGTGGTAGACTTATTGACCCTACACTATTTGGCTTGTCTCATTCATGCACATCAAAAGGGGTTTTCATAAAGTAGGAGTTCACAACCCATTTAGGATTAAGATCTTATTGATATACGATCATATTTAGCAAAGTAGTTTATGCTAGTCTATAATGAAATTACTATCTAGATCATAAAATTTTATTCCCGTCTTATGGAAAAATTTCTCTTTCCATAGGCGCCAATGCTCATGTCTTTACATAAACAACAAGGAACATATCGTTTGCAACTGCTGCAAAGTGGGCCCTACAAATAATGTTACTAGAACTTAGGCGCCTTAGCCTTAGTCCATATACAATAGACGTTTTAGGTTATTAGCTTGGAACTAGATCCACTTATATGTCCGACATACTTGTCCAAGTATACAACAAAATAACCATGGACATATCGACATTAATCCAATCATTGCGATTAGGTTGAATGACGTTTGAATATTAAATTCGCATTTATCAAAAATAATAACTATTATTAATCATTGCAATTTAATATTAAATGTCTAAAATTAAATGTTTTTTCCTTAAATACAAACTAGTAGGACTTTAGAACAAAACCTCTAATAATCTCGCACTAGCACTAAAATCCTAGTAAGACTATCTCATGTTTAGTCAAAACACCAAGTTCTACACTTGCTCAAGATCCTGAAACATGCCTCTTGTAGATTTAAACTCTTTAGGTGATCCTCAAAAACTTTAGCCGGTAGAGCCTTTGTAAAAGGATCGGCAAAATTGGTAACCGTATCAATTATGGTGACAACCACTTCCCCTCTATTCACTATCTATCTGATGAGGTGATATTTCCTCTTTATATGCTTTCCGCTTATATGGCTTCTAGGTTATTTGGAATTGGCCCCAACCCCGCTGTTGTCACAATAAAAAATTATTTGTTTATCTATGCTCGAAACCACTTCCAAATCTGCTAGGAAGTTTTTCAACCCTACCACTTTTTTACTGCTTCACAAGCAACACGTACTTAGCTTTCATAGTGGAGTTTGTGATGCCTGCTTGCTTGATACTTCTCTAAACTATAGCTGCACTATTGAGGGTGAACATTGGTATCGATGTTATTCTCCTAGAGTTCTTATAAGTTTGAAAAATAGAGTTTATGTACCCAATAAGGACAAAATCCTTAAGACCGTACACATGCATATAAATCCTCTTTCTTCTAAGATACTTGAGTAAATTCTTAACCATAGTCTAATGATCCAGTCTTGGATTTGAGTGATATCTGTTGACAATGCCTTTCGAGTAGAAAATTTCAGGCCTTGTACACAACATAGCATACATGAAGCTTTCTATCGCCAATACGTAGGGTATTCGTCTCATTTCCTCAACCTCTTATGATGTCTTAGGAATATTTTCCTTATATAACGAGAATTCATGTCTAAGAACTAGTTGGTTGTTCATGAAATCTTTATCGCATACCTGACAAGCATCTTGTCAATATATGATGCTTGAGACTAGACTAGCATTCTCTTGGACCAATCCCAAATTATCCAGATTCGAAGAACGTATGAAGCGTCACTCAGATCCTTCATCTATAATCTGTTAGCTAGCCACTACTTGATATCAATCAACCTATGTACATTATTCCCAATGAGTAAGATATCATCTACATATAACAATGTAAATGCTACTTTCTTGTCGATGATTTGCTTATAAACAGAAGGTTTGTCAATATTTTGCTTAAAACCATATGATTTGATCAGATCATCAAATATTTTGTTCCAAGACTTTAACAAGTTTGAAAACCTTTTTCTCTTATTCCTAGGATTCAAACCCCTTTGGTTGGTTCATGTACATTTCCTGTTCAAGATTGACATTCAAGATTGCAGTCATGACATTCATCTATCATATCTCATAGTCATAATATGAGCCAATGGATAAGAGGATCCATATAGAAATTACCATAGAAACAAAGAAGAAGGTTTTTTTATAATCCACATTTTCTCCTTGAGTGAAGCCTTTTGGTGCAAGTCTAGCCTTGAAGGTTTGCACCTTCCTATCTACACCCTTTTTTGCTTGTAGATCCACTTGGAGCCAATAGGCCTCACATCTTATAGTGCATGTAGAAGTAACTAGATTATATTGAAGTACATCGACTCCATTTCGAGGTTCATGACTTTTATCCAATATTCCCGCCCAATATTCTTCATTTCCCTTCCAAAAGATAGAAGATCTTCAACATTATCAGGATAATGCAGTGTCTCAAGACATAAGTATAGAGAACCAAATTACTTCTAATCTTCCCATTGCATCGAGGTAAACGAATTTCCTAACTTGGAGGGATTTGACTATCAAATCCCTAGAATTCATCAACTATTCTAAGTGATGGGTATCTAATACCCAATGTCGGTAAGCTGTCAAGAACATTTGTTGACCTTCCCAAAACACCATTTTGATGAGGTGTTCTGGGTGCTTAGAGTTGTGATGCTATTCCATGTTCTACCACAAGTCCATATACTCTCCACTATGATTCGATGGTAGCGTCTTAATCCTGTTATCTAATTGGCTATCAACCTCAGCTTTAAACTCTTTGAATTTTTCAAGAGTCTCAGATTTATGTCACATCATATTTAAAGTAGTCATTTGTAAATGATACAAAGTACTCGTACCCTTCCCGGCTTTTAACATTCATCAGGCAACATAAATATGAATGTATCAGTTCCAAAGGTTATTTGGCTCTAGCTCCCTTTGTTGTAAAGAGTCCTTTGGTCATTTTTTCTTTTAAGAAAGATTCACATGCAGGTAAAGTGTCCATTTCTAATCCAATTAGAGAACTACTTTTTACTAACCTCCAATTCTATTGAAGTTTATGTGACCCAGCCTTAGATACCAAAAATATGTATTAGATTTAAGAGAAATTCTTTTTCGCCTGTTTGTTCTATTATTACCCGTTGTTGTTTTTTATTACTATGCCTTGAAAAAACTTTTTCAGTCATAACCATTAGGACTATCTGTCTAGTGTCTAATGCTCCATATAGTCATTTACCTTAAATGAAGAATATACATGTTTAATGCCTCCTGAATTGATTATCCAGGAGTTGAAACAATCTTCCACTAAAGAAGACAAAGTATTGGTAAATCCAATTTACCTTTCTTGTAATTTTCTTCAATTCTTTGTACTTAAGACATTTCCTTATCAAATGACCAAACTTTTGACAATGAAAACACTTTCCCTTCTTCTTGGTTTTGACTATTTTTACTTTTGGTGCACTGACTTTATTCAACCTTCTCTTCTTATATATTAGTTTTAGAGATCCAACCTCCAAGTTTGTTCTTGAGATTCAAGCCTCTGAACTAAACTTTTAGGAAACAACATTTGTCTCCACCTTTTGGTTTATATAAAAGAATAGCGATTCCATAATAAAATTTGCATTACTAGACTCATCTATTATAGTCTTATTTTATTTAGTATGGAAGTGCGTCATCATTTAGAGAATATTCTTTCTAATCGACGTACCCTCATTCTCTTTCACATTATGAATTTTTAACGAAGGCATCACGCTTTCCTTGACTAAAAAACTATCCAAACATCCAATGTAGGAATTTCATCTTGACATAAATCCTGACAATGATCTTAGGCTTCTAGGCAGAGACATTCAGGATGTATGTTAACATATAGACTCAACCTTTTAATTGGCATCATGCCAATGAACATGCATCTGGTAAATCGTTTGCACTACATAGGCTATGGGTTCTAGAGGACCATGTTTTGTTAGAACAAGCTTCTATCGTCCAACGATAAAAATTTTGTTAATATTGTTTTTCATAAATGTTGTTATAGAGTTCCCTTCTGTTAATTTGTCACTACACAATATCGAGATGAGTAATTTAGGCATGTTGCTAGACTATAAATTCAAAAACATCTAAGTTTTATTGTCATTTAAAAATGTTCTTCATGGTTTTGGCATAGAAATTAATTTTAAAACTTCTCAAGTTAAAATCAAAGGAAACCCTACAAATATTATTTTTCCATGATAAAACTACAAAGGTTTAGAGCATGTGTCATTGTAGAATAGGTTAAATGCTCATCTCTAGCGTGAGACTCTTCTCAACCGAAAACCCAATACTAAGATCACGCTTATTCTTATAGTTTCAGATACCATTTTTCAATCTAGAACTTGGCTAACTCCTTAACCAATCTCTTAATAGGGTAGCCCATCAATTCTAAACTAGAACTCTCTCTTAGTAAGTGTCGTCATATAATAGGTCAACTACTGATTGAAATCACAGTCCTATCCTTTTTGAAAAACGTGTCCTGATTGACCTTAGTGAACACATACTGTTGGCGGTCAACTCTAAGCTACTGCTATGTAGCCACATTAGGATCTCATAATGTATCTTTTTATGGAGATTGTAGGATAAGTTGACACCGATCCTTCTCTCACTATCTATTTTGAAAAAGGGTTCCATCTCACTCAGATGAACTATGCTAATCGTGTTCATCGAAGTCTCAATCTTATATCTATGTTGGCTAGATTGATTTTAATGTGAATTATCAAGTTTTTACTCTAAAAACCTAATCACATTATTTGAGCATACACAAAGTGATTTAGAATTTATGGTCGTTTCAACCCCAGGTCGTGTTCCCATGAAAAGCTGTTTCGAAAACCGTCATCTTAAGTACATCAATCCTAGACAGAACCTCTCTTAGGCCGGTTTCCTTCAAACCAATCCTTACCGAATTAAATTAATCATTTACTAATTTATTAATTAGAGAATCAAGTAATATTAATTTATCCTATTAATTCTAATCACTTTTATGGATTATTAGAATCTACCCATTTTTAAACAATTTTAAAAAGATTATATTTATTTTTGTAGCATATTTAAAATGAATATTTGAGTTATATTTTGAAAAAATAGTTTTCAAAAATAATATACAATCCATACATTTAGCATAATTAATAAAAATAAATATTCAATATTTATTTGTGAGATCTACCCGTTGAACAATTCAAAATATGTAATCTAATTCCTAAAATATATCTAATATATTTAATACATATTTAGAATACATGCATCTTTTAACCTATGGTGAGACTTTAAATCTATATGACATCATTTACGCAATAATCAAGACATGCAAATAAAGTGAAACATAATTTAAATAAGTATTCGACCGATTTATTGTTTGGAATATATCCACGAAAAAAAAAGTAATTTTATGACATTTATTTCTCCAACACATATCTTGAGTCTTCATTTTTTGATCTTAATGATTCTTTGACTAGGCAAGAACAAATCTCTTTAATATTTCTCATATATTTTCCAAAAATATTTTAAAATTTTTAAACGAACTTCAAGTTAAAGATTTCCTAAAATTATCCCATAAAAAAATCTTCTAAAGATAATTGATTTAATTTTAAAATATTTATTTGATTATCTTTTAAATGTATGGTTATCCATATTTCCCACAAATGTTCTCCATAATTAATTTCCTTATATTTTCCAAAAAATATTAGATTTTTAAAAGATAACAAAATGTTCAAAAATATTTTTGTGTCAGATTCAAAAAATTAAAGATATTCCAATATAAATTATCTTCCTATATCTTTCAAATATGTTAATCAAATCTAAATTTTCTCGAGTTAAATCTCAATGTATTTCCAACATCTTTCAAAGATATTTGATAAAAAAAAACTTGAAATTTTGTTTTTTGATACAATAAAATTTAAAGCTATAATAATTATATTTTAATTTCACTTTCAATATAACAATTATAATCAAAATTAAAAAAAAAACCGTACAAAATAAACTTGTACCAAGCAAGTATGAATAAGACAAAGTGGCAGAGTGGTTGTCATTTGCATTGCATCATGAATGTACCTGGTTTGAACTCTATCGCACAATAGAACAAGTTGGTGTCTATCATGCAATCCTTCAAGAGCATATTCATAATTCACATCCATATGACATGATTTTCTTCTTGTAACGTTGTGTTCCCAGCCATCACTACGACAATCACTCACGTGCTAGGCTTGTTGAACCAACGATGTTTGGCTGGTCTCACCTATGCACATCAAAGAACACTTTCATAAATTAGAGTTCACAACCCACCCAGGATTAAGATCACATTGGCATACGATCATCCTTAGCAAAGTAGTTGATTCAAGTATATAACAGAATTACTAGCTCGATCATAAAATTTATGGTTCCCTCCTATGAAAAATATTCCTTTTTGCATAGACACCCCCACTGACATTTCTCCACATGAACAACAAGAATCAGGTCGTTTATAACACTTGTAAAGTGAGTTGCACCAATAGTGGTACCAGAACTTAGGCGCCCTAGCCTTAGTTCATATAATGTAAACGTTTTAGGTTATTGACATGAAACTAGATCCATTTATATTTCCCACATACTTGTTCAGGTGTACATCCAAATATCTATGGCCATATCGACATTAATCAAATTAATGCGATTGGGTTGAATGACGTTTGAATGTTAATACACATTTATCAAAAATAATATATATCAGTAATAACTAAAATTTAACATTAAATGCTTGTTCTTTAAATCAAACTACTAGCCTTTAGAGAAAACCTCTAATAGAGACCACGTCGTTCCATTTAAAAATTGAAAACGCATCACTTTAGCTTAAATCAACAATCAAACATCGCACCCAATAAGGTTGATGTGTTTAGAACTAAAATAGTGTCACTAAAATATGGTAAACATTTTAATTCAATATTTCTTTTCTTTATGGTCTTACAACACTAGCCTTCATTCGTCGTATCATGTTGAGAGAACCTTGAGCTTTGAGAAAAGTCTTGTATCTTTCTATTGATCCACCCGAGCAATAATTTATTTTGTAAACTTGCTTACAAAAAACTGAGCTTTATATCTCTGGTTCTTGGCATAAGTAAGGTTTAGATTTGCTCCAAATGTGTGATTGTTTTCCTCTATCGCCTTCTGCCAAACTGAGTTTTCTAACGTATACATTTTTTGCTCTTTAACATTGTTCTCTAAAATAGCTGCATTGGCATACTTTTCATTTTGCTTCAGTACTCTTTTTTACTGTCTAAGTTGTGGAGGTGATGTTTCCTTTTCACCAAATTTTCTTTGTTTAGTTACTTCTTCGTCGCCAACATTAGTCTTTTAGATCTTCATATGTGTCACCACTTGGCCAAATGTGTTCAGTTGGCTCTCTAATCTTTCTATTGCGAATTTTCTTCAATGTTGTTTGAGTAAGACAAGACTTTCTTCTTCGAGGAACACCATGAAGATGTTTAATTCAACACTAAATCTCATGAGGTGTAACATCTTTCACTTATTAGATTTTCCAATATCATAATATTTTCATAGATCTTAACATCTATGGCCTAAATTAGAAATAGAAGTCTGACGTTGTTATTTGTGACACTAACAACAAGTTCTTCTTTATATCTCGTACATGATTGACATTGTGTAAGTACCTTGTTCTTCTTATTACTAGGCACAATCGTCTTGTTATTGATCTGACCAATCAAGAAATGTGTGTTGTTGGCTTTACGTACTAACAACTCCCTTTATACTCTTTATTGTCTCGGAGTTTCCTCTTATCATAAGTCATGTGTTTTGAGCATCTCCAATCAATGATCCAATCATTCTCACAATCTATATGCTATCTCACCATCGCCATAGGTGCTTGTTCATCCTCTTCTAAGGCACATTGTACCTTCAACATCTTGTTCATGCTTTATCTTTTTAGGACATTCTTCCAATATCTACACAATTCTAAATTTCAATGATTTCATTGAGGAATTTCCTTGCTTGAACCGACAAGAATCAATAATGGTGATTGTTGATCATCTGATCAAGTATGCACACTTTATACTCGTGTCCCACCCTTACACAACTAAGACCATGACCACCAGTTTTATGAAAGAGATAATGTGTTTGCATGGGTTTCCAAACTCAATTGTCTCCAACCGTGATTATATCTTCATCACCAACTTTTGTTCAGAACTGTTGAGAATACAAGGCACCCAACTGTGCCCAGCATAACATATCACCCACAGACCGACAACCAAACAAAAGTAGTAAACCGGTGCCTGGAAACGTACCTTAGCCATTCTACTTCAAGAATATGAAGGTTGAGAGTCAATCGATTTCTTGGATTGAGTGCAGGTATCATACCTCTTTTTACACAACGTCAACATTCAATCCATTCTAGATTTTTTACAACCTTCCTCTTACACCCATGCTACTTTTCGAGACCAGAAAACAAGAAATGCCACTAAAAAACTCTCATACATGAGAGTTTAATGCTAGTTCTTTGATATTTTTTCAAAGAAAATGTTGTTGTAATTGAGAATATGTTAAGAGTTTTATTGCTAAAGCATTGGTAATTGTACGCTTTTTTTGTGAATTAGTGAATTTTGTGTTTTTTCAGGAATAATTTGATAATATTATGCATGGGGGCATGAATAATCATGATGTTCATCAAAGATGAGCTAAGTCAACGAATTCTTATTGCTTAAGTAGCAATCATTGGAATCTCAACTGAAGAAGGCTTTTGAGATATGCTTAGATGGAGCATTCTTTTTGAAAGAGATAATTGAGAAAAGAGTTGTTGGTAAGAGGCACGAACACGTGTCAAAATTAGATGATTGGCGTGAATCTCGATGTTAGCTGATTTGATCTCATATATTGAAGATATTTGTATACAGTGTAAATTTCGTAAGCAATGAAACGAGATCCTGGACTTTGTCCTTTGTCATATTACATTTCATAGACACGTTTTTAAAGAGCATGTTTCCATTTACATTGCTTTAACGATTAGAAGCGAAGGAAGAAATCTTATCTGGAATTAGTAGTTTCCAGATTTTTCGATATAGACTTCTTCTATCTAAACCTTTCTTTACTTGTTTTGTTTAGTTTCTAAAATTGATTTACACGTTGTATGATTTTTTTTTTCAGCGCATTTGAATTTGAATTTGTTGTGTTATGTGAAGTTTAATCATTGTTTTTTATGTTTTATTAGTATTCTTGTTAGTTTCAAAAGTGCGAATTACGGTTGTAGTGTGATTTCGATTGTGAATCTAAATTTTCTATTCTTATTATAGTTTTGATAATGATTTCGATATGGAATCGTATGATGTTGAATTATCATGTATTATTGTAGCATTTTGATTACATTTCATCAAACAAATCATTTGTAATTTGATTCTGTAACTTCTTCGAGAAGAGGATTATATAATAGATCTGCATTGCATACATTAGGTTAGCGATATTTACCTCTCTATTTGATGAGGAGATAGAGAGGATCTTCATACAAATGTTGTTGACTTGATTTTCATGCTAAAATTATGTTATTAGAGAGATGCAGTTATCGAAGTACATCAGTTATTCGCTTCTTACCATTGAGAGTTAAATGTTGTAGCAATTTGTTGTTCATATCCTAATCTTGCCTGTCTTATCATCTTTGTGAATTTATGTGCATTTGTCATTCTGTATTTGTTTGCTAGAGCATTTACATTCTATTTATAGATAAACACCTTGGCCAAAGGAATTCAATTTTCAAGTTCCTATTGAAGTATGACCTTTGATGAAAAGTAAAAATTGACTACAATAGGATATTAGATACATGCACATTTGAATTTTACCTCATGTAGTTGTAATCTGAAAAAATATATTTCTAAAGCGAAGACATTTGAGGTAGATCAGGTCGTTCAAAAGCCACCTTAGACGATCAAGTCAAAGAAAGAGCACAATGTTGGAATGCCTCAAAGATCAACTTCAATTGGCCTAAAATCGGATGAAAAAGATAGTAGATCAATCTCGGGGCGACATCGAGTTCGAGGGAGGCATCATTGTTTATCTAAACCTCAGGCCTTACCTACAAGCATCAATAGTGAAACGTGAAAACAAAAATCTGGCCCCAAAATTTTTTGGCCTTTATCTCGTCATTGAATGCATAAAACCTATGGCGTACAAACTAAAACTACCATAAAAGTTGAACATTCACCCGATTTTCCTGTTTCCCACTCCAAAAAAATGATAGGAGACAATCATGATTGAATCCGTAATGTAAGGACTCTTGTTAAAACTAGAGACCTTACTCCAATGCATGTAAATCAGTTACCAGAGACCTTACTCCAATGCATGTAAATCAGTTATAAATCCAACAAAGAATAATCAATGCTCATTTATTGAAAACAATTATTCAATGAGATACCAAAACATTTAAATACTTATTAAATAATAATGATAAAACTGATCATTTAAATCATGCTAGGACTTTTCCTAGTTTCTAGTGCAACGATCCTCGTAGTCAATGTCGCAGCCTGGTCAGCACCCTGGTCTAAGTACTCAAGGAAATCCATAATGGAAAGAATGAGTCGCAAAACTCAATAAGGTTCCCCAACTCGAGCTACAACATGCATACAATCAAAGAAGTATATCACATAATACAATACAAGCCATAAAAAACAGTAATCAACAATATCTAAGGGTACACTGACTCAAACTACTGGAAATTGTAAGGTAGGAGCATGCATTTAAACGTGACAGAAGCGTGTGAATAATAAAAATTTCACATTAATTAATCTAATGAATTAACTTTAGATTGATCTAATTAATCTTGATGTAATTTACCCTAGGTGGTTGACATGTTGTAAATAAAAACTCATCTTGGTTGACGACTCTAATCAATTCTAGCGAGTCTTTATGCTGGAGAGGATCACGATCAATTCCCTGAACCTGCTAAGTATGACCACGCTCAATCTCTGGACCTTCTTGATCAGCCTTCTCCAATCTTCCCGGCTATATCTTCTATGTTGCACTAAGTGCTTGGTGGGAAACTTTTTAGAGAAGGGAGCTAGCTTGGAAGTATTTTTCTCTAGAGGAAAAAGAAAACTCAATTGCATATAGGTTTCTCTATTTGAGAATTAGGTTATTCTCAATTGAGTGGTATGAGAATAAAGACCTCACAGTCCTCCTATTTATAGTAGAAAAGTGAATATTTAAATTAGGAAAATATAACATCTTTTAATATCCAATAATAAAAGATATTGGAAAAAATCAAAGATTTTTCGATCCCAATTTAAAATTAGTTTTATTCATTTTTAATTGATATTTATCCAATAAATCTCAACTCCATAATATATCTAATATATTATAATAAATAAATCTCTACGGCTAATATATCTAATATATTATTTTTTTCTACAAATAATATTTATCTAATAATTATTAATTCAATTAATATGTCAATATATTTAATTAATATTCTCCATTTAATAATTATCCAATAATTATTAAACAATTATGTCTAACATATTTATTAATTCTGCTTTAAATAATTAACCAATAATTATTTAAACTATAAATATGTCGTCCAACATATTATTAGCTGAGTTCTCGCAATAATTATCCAATAAATTAATTTATCATTTGCTAATATTTATCCAAAATATTTAATTAATATATCCAATATATTAATTAGTTAAGTTTATTCATTAAACTTAAGACTCAAATTAATTATGCCCAACATAATTAATTTATGAATTTGAACTCTATAAATTCATTCTCTAGTGAAATAGTGTACTAACAATTAACATTGCCCGGGACTGATGAACCTATAGATTGGAAGCTACAACAACTTGAGATCAAATCCCTACTCGTTAACGTCGGGCTTATTCCACTAAAGGCCCGTGTTGAACTCTCTTGCACTATAGACATATTAACGTCCACGGATATAATCGATCACATGTCATATGATCCTTCACGAGCTTGTTCGTAATTCACAAATGGGACAAAAAATTTGTTCTACCTCTATGATTACAACTTTATCCTTAAGCACCACTGATTCCTCAATGAACAAGTTGTTTATAGTTACACTATAAAGCAATGTCCTCTCGGGCCAATTAGAGGCGGGTACTCTTTGTTCAAGTCTTAGAATCAGTTCTTAACAGAACAACTCTACATCTTTAACATTATTAGGAAAGGCGTGAATTCCTTCTTCTGACACTGCGTTCCCAACTACTCACTACGACAATCCCCATCGTGCAAGGCTTATTGACCTAGCGTTGTTTGACTAGTCTTACCCATGCACATCAAATGACACTTTCATAAAGCATGAGTTCACAACCAACTCAGGATTAAGATCACATCGACATACGATCATCCTTAGCGAAGTGGTTGATACGAGTCTATAACAGAATTACTAGTTCAATCATAAAACTTCTAGTACAGTTATATGCAAAAACTCTTTTTTTCATAGGCAACCCCACTCACATGTCTCCACATAAACAACCAGGATCAAGTTGTTTGCAACTATTGCAAAGCGGGTCGCACTCACAATGTTACCAGGAATTAGGCACGCTATCCTTAGTCCATATATTTAGGTATAAACTTGGAGCTAGATCCATTTGTATGTCCCACATACTCGTCCAAGTGATCATATTAATAACCAAGAGTTTATCGACTTTAATCCAACTTATACGATAAGGTTAAATGACGTTTTAATATTAAATATGCAAATTTATGAAAAAAAATAACTTTTATTAATAATTGAAAATGACATTAAATGTTCAACATTAAATGCTCGTTCTTAAATATACAAACTACTAGGCCTTTACGGCACAACCCCCAACATAAACATCATGAATGTCAAGTCATGGAATGCCAACACCTCTTAAAGAGTTCAATAATCTATGTCAAAGACTAGAGAAGGTATATAAGGTCAAACTGTAAATCCAAAAATACCTTTCACGGAGTCTTTTCACTCTAGGCAATCTTGGTAACCAATGCTAGTGTGAAAGCATCTCGGTGAGCTGAAGTAATCTGGTTGCCGCCAAACCTTAAGCACTCGTGCAAACTGGTAGTACAAATACCTTTTGCAATGAGATATCACCCACACATTCACTCTTAAACACGACACGTAGGAAAAGTCAAGCAAACTCTGGGTAGGTATGGCTAACCGGGTGGCCACCCGATTCGTAACACTTCCACCATAAGTAATATCGTCCCATCGCTCAACACTTGACAAATCCTCTATTTGAGTCTAACAACTAAGACGTATTTCACCTAACCATAGCTCATGGTCTCAAAGAAATCTCGTCCTCTCTGGGACCCTAACACATGGCATAATCTGTTTCCTTTGGAACACTTGAACATGGTTAACATATTCGGCCCCGTTTGGAACATCTTAAAACTCATTTCCTTTGGAACATCAAAACAACTGGTCTTTATTAGGACATCTATAAGTGGCTAGTTCTCTTTGGAACATCCCGATCCTAATAAATCAACAATCAATATGGCTAGTTTTCTTCAGAACATCCCGACCCAACATATATCACAAAGTATAAAGCAAGATTTGGTTAGTTCACTAAAGAAAATCCCGACCTAAAAACATCAATAATATATCTCATAAAAATAAGGAAACACAAAAATCATAGAAGATATCAAACAAGCTCAATTAACAAGCACACGTGTTATTAAACCACAGACCATGAGAATGGGTAACAGTTCTTTACTTGGCCGAAATCGACAAATGAGCTTCATAGCTCTATATTAAACGAACTGTAAAGACCGATACTTGAATATGGTCATAACGAATAAAAGAGTTAGAAATAACACCTGAGATCATTAAAAATGGACTCAATACATCAGAATTAACAAAAAAATACCAAACTTTGAAAAATAGGTTTTCAGGCCTCGGGGCTCGTTCAAACTGATTGACCTTGTCAATCCAGTCAGAGCTGGTCGATTATGAATTAAAGGTTCAAAAAAATTTTTTTAATAAACATAGAGGGATCAATTTTAAACAAATGATGACTAAATAAGTAACTGGTCAATGATCAATATTGACTAAAGTCGCTAAAAATCAAACTAACCCTTACTTGGTCTTAAAATTTTTGAACACAAGGTTAGATTCAAGATTATGATTCCACATAGCAAGATAAATTTTTAGAAACACGAATTTATCCTTGAGGAGCAACAGCTACAAGAAGCAAAATGGGGAAAAATGCCAACGCGGGAACTTTTCTTGATCATGACTACATCTTAAGTTTGAGGAAGAGGTTTCTCGTTAAATCTTGCTCAAATCTTGGCTACTGATTGGTGACAATAAAAATCCATAATGATAATAATCTTAAAACACAAGTGTTTGAAACAAAGAAATACAAAAGGCGATGAGTTTCTTATTTGATCATTTTAATTGAAAATTCAAAAAAATCTCCAATAACCTATCAAGAGCCAAGAAAAATCCAATAATTTACGGCAAGAAGGTTATCATGTACGAAAATAGAGCAAGATAGAACATGAAAAGTAAAACAGCACAAACCTTTGGGATTGCCTAGGATTTACGAAAATCGCAAAGAGAGAGAGAGAGAAAGATCACGTTTCTTACTTTCAAACTCCACAAATACATTAGAAAAGAACTTTATATAGAAAGTAAGAAAGATTAGAATTACATTGGTATTGGATTGTGAAAGAAAGAGCCACGAAACCAAGATTCTAAGGTTATTAAATTTGAAAAACGCCAACACATCCTCATACAGTTATTGGTCATACCAAGATGATAAAAGATAGGTTTCTTGGGTTGAAAAGTGTTTTAAAATAGGTTTGAGAGTGGAAATAACTTACCTTGAAGATCAAAGAATGATGAAGTACCACAAACGACAAAACTGAAGGAAGAGTTCGAACTTATTTGCTATGTTGTTGAAATCTTAATCCAATCTTAAGATGGAGTATTTATAAGGCAAACTCTTGGATAATTACAGTTTGACCCCAAACTTTCTACAACTGCCTATTTAACCCTATTTTGGCTAGAATTGCATTTTAGCCCATATGGACTAAAATCATTACAATCATAGGATATAATCAAAAATTAACTCCTAAAATTTAAAGCTATAAACTTAAGTATATGATTAAAGTATTTAAAAATTTCGAGGCGTTACACAGCCTCCTAAAGTTGACCAAAGAATTTGAATGGAAAGCCTAACCAACTGGTGTTTATGCTTTCCAATGGAACAAGAAAGGTTGACACAACAACTTAGAAAGGATAGTTTTTTATGGACTTCCGAGGCTACTTTGGCTTTTGAAAGGCTTAAAAAAGCTATGATTTCTGCTCCAGATTTTCAGTTACCTGATTTTTCAAAACCATTTGTGCTTGAAGCTGATGCTTCAGGAGGAGGAGTAGCAGCAGTACTTATGCAATCAAGGAACCCAATAGCATTTTTTCAGCTAGGCTTTATCTAATATTCATAGAAAAAAAAACCAGTATATGAAAGGGAGTTGTTAGATATTGTGCTAGCAATACAAAAATGGAGGCCTTATTTACTTGGTAGACAGATTATAGTACAGATTGATTAACGTAACCTTTAATACATATTGGATCAACGACTTGTTATACGTGAATATCAAAGATGGTTAGTAAAGTTATTGGGTTATAATTTTGAAATTTGTTACAAACCCGAGAAGACCAATGCTGCAGCTGATGCATTATCCAGATTACCCTATAGCTTGGAATGTAATGCAGTGTCATGCCGTCTAATATTAATATCTAACATATCATTGACCAACAACATGCTGTCCATGACACTAAGGTATTAATTAACAATATTTCTACAGACAATGGAGTGGATGGAGGATTCACATATCATGATCATTTGCTGCGTTTTAATGAAAATATTGTTTTACCTAAAAACTTTCCTGCCATTAACTTACTTTTAGAGCTCTTCCACTCTTTGACTATAAGAAGACATGGAGGAGTACTTAAGACTTTGCATCGAATATCTCCGTAATTTTAGAAGCGCATGAAGGCTTGTATTCTAAATTTTTACAGGCTTGTACCGTTTGTCAACAAGCCAAATATCTCACACTTGCTCCGTCGGGACTTTTGCAGCCATTGCCGATTCCCTCACACATTTAGAGCAATGTGTCTTGGGATTTTGTGACGGGGTTGCCAAAATCACAAGAGTATGATACTATTTTTGTAGTAGTGAATAGGTTGTCGATATATGCACACTTCATTCCACTGAAACACCCTTATACAAGAGTAAGTGTGGCAGATGTGTTTAACAAAGAAGTAGTACATTTTCATGGACTCCTTCAATCGATTCTCTGATAGGGACCCAACGTTTACAAGATTATTTTGGAGGGAATTGTTTACTTCTTAAGGTACTACACTAAAGTTCAGCACTGGTTATCATCCTCAAACCAACGTCCAGATTGAGCTGGTCAATATGGGAATGGAAGCTTATCTACGTTGTTTCCTTATGACTTGTCCAAAATAATGGTTTCGCTGGCTTATTGGGTTGCATATAGCTATAATACATCTTATCATACAAGCCTTAAATCATCCTCCTTTGAATTGGTGTATGGACGGCCACCTCTGCCTATAATTCCTTTTCGTCAAGAAGGATCGATGGTGGAGAAGTTGATGAAAAGCTTCGGGAGAGTGATCAACAACTTGTTATTATTAAGGAAAATTTGCAGCGGGCACAACAGTATATGACTAAAGTTGCTAATCAGAAACGTCGTGACCTTTCGTTTGAAGTTCGAGATTAGGTTTATTGAAATTACGACCAGATCGTTAAGCAACCCTCTTTAAAAGAGTAAATGCTAAGCTGGCTCCTCGTTTTGTAGGACTTTATAAGGTTATCGAACGCATTGGACAAGTGGCTTAGAAGCTTGAGTTACCTGAGAATGTTAAAAGTTCACCCTATTTTTCACATTTCCCAACTTCGAAAAGCGGTTAGGCCAGTTTTTCTTAAGGGCGTTGGTACAGACTTATCATTTCAATATTATCCTTTAGAAATTGTTGGAATTCGACAGTCAGCGGTGGATAATTCGAAAATTGAAGTCTTAGTTCACTGCGATGGATTTGACATAAACTACTCAAATACAACTACAATATCCTAATTTTAACCTTGAGGACAATGTGTCTTTATGGAGCCTGAGTAGTGATAGACCTCCTATTCGTTATATTTATAAGAAGCGAAATAAAGCCGTTACTTAGGACGGTTACTAGTTAGTTTGTATTTTGTATAAATAGTCGTAGTCGTTACATTGTTAGGTAGGAAGAATCAAGAGTGTGGGAAAGGTAGTGGTGTATGTTCTGGTTAATAAAAGAAGAAATTGTTCTGAACGTATCAGAACATCAACCTATTTTGTTATCCTATGTCGCCTTTGGCTACATTGTCAACGCCATGCAAAAAATTGAAGGTCATTACATATATATGCAAAAGTTGCATATTGATTTTGAAATCTTCTAGAAACATGTTGTAAAGAAAAAAACAATAGCATCTTAGCCTCATGCTCTAGTTGCTCGTAGCTTTTTTTTTTTTTTTCGAATCAGCTCATAGCTTAATTTGAGTGAATCATACACTTTATCATTCTCTTAATATTCATTGCTTATGGAATTCCTAGTTGGTTTAAGGCATCCATCCCTCAAATATAGTTTTGTTTCTAAATGTTTTTGCAGCTACTATTACTGCGATAGGTAAGTTTGCACATTCTATCATTATCTCAACTGTTACACGATTCAAATCAAATATTTCAATCGTCTCTCCAACAATTTTTTTGAACAAATTTCATGCCTCATCTTCTTGTAGAACTTTTATCTCAAGATTTTTATTGATGCACATATCATTTGAGAGTGTATGTTTATCTCCAGAGGTAAACAAGATCTTGCACCCTTTATGATCTACATCACTTGGAATACCTATCATTTCCAAATCATCAAACACAATGAATGATTTTTTTCTATCATCAACCTTTCGCTTAGCTTAAGTGCTCTTTCTTCTATTGTGTTCTTCTAATTTGAGACCTAATTTTACAGGAAGTTCCCATTGAATTCTTTTCAAATCTTGTGTCTTGTTGATTGTCAATATTTTCTCTATCAATTCTCTCGAGATTTTCTTAACTATCATTGTTTTTCCAACATACCATTCCATGTACTCCAATTTTTTAATCATTATCAACCACAAGTGCATCCATGACAAATTTTTTTTCTTTAGTTGACCTGTTGTGATTGTTTAATCGAATAGAGCAAGGTCGCATCTAATATAGATTGAGAATACAATAACAATAATGAAGAGGAAGAAGAGAAAGAATGACACAGTGATTTAACGTGGAAAACTCCTAAACAAATTCGGGTAAAAACCACGGGCAAGGATAGAAGAACTTCATTATAAAAATAGGATTTACAAACTTTCTCTCTTACAAAGTAGCACCAAACTCTCTTATAAGGAGAAACTCTCTCTATTTTTATCTCACACCC
>JBBMEG010031351.1:0-22175 GCA_037832605.1 Cyclanthera cordifolia
GCAGCGGTTACGATACCGGTTGCTATAAGAGTCAAGTCATTTCTCCCTTTCAAGGGGCGATTCCTAAGCTAAGTACCTTTAAGCCGTTCTTTGTGCTTTAATTTACTCTCCCTAAATCTGTTTTCTGACTTAGGCATCGGAGTCCCTGTGGCTCACACCACACTGGTGTGCCCTAAAATTCGCTTTTTTGCAGGCTCTTTCGTCCTCAACTAAACAAATTTACTGTGGATATCTGTTGACTATTTTTCGGCATCAACAATAGCATATTTCCCTTGTTTCAAAAATTCTTTTGTTGCGTCTTCTTCAATTACCTACAAATGGGAATTTGCAATTCATCGTAATCCGCCTTCATTGCCACCGTCAAGCTCATCTACAACGAAAGTCTCTAGGAATATTCATATCCTCTTAAGGTTTCGTACGTTCTGCAGAAGAATTCGTCGTGTTTTATCTACATCTCCAACAAGATGGATTTCAACGATGCCTTATCCGCCGTTAACGACAACGAGGAGCTTGAAATCAGACAACTCTGTTTTGTGCTACCATTGAGTAGGATGAAGCAGTCGCTTCAGGCAAAGGAAATGGCCACATTGGGCGACACGGTAAACTTGACGCTAATGAAATATGGCGGAGGAGAGTTCTTTTTGGAAAAAAGGAAGCTTAGATAACTGGTTCTGCACACTGATGGACTTCAATCATTGAATTGATAAACTTCAATAATTGAACTGATGAACTTCAATTAACTCCACTAATGTACTTCAATCGTTGAGTGATAGACTTCAATCATTGAACTTTTAATTGATGGACTTCAATAAATTCACTATAACAATGAAATACGAAACATTGAATGATTGATAGACTACTTTTAAATGAGTGATAAACTACTAAAAATTGGTGGAAGCCCAAAACAAAAAATGATTGACTCCCAAATCAAAAAATTATTGATTAAAAATTATTGAAGATCAAGACAAAAAATGTTGGAAGCTCAAACCAACGAATGATTGAACTGATAAAATTTAATCAATTTTACGATAGATTTTAAATGAGTTTTCTTTCCGGCGGTCCTCTTAGACATGAGTTTTTTTATAATTTTTATTGAGTAGCCCATTTTTTGTGTTATAAATGCAAATAGTTTTAAATCATGCTATCATTAAATTTTTATTGTTTTTTATATGCAAAATTACCATTAAACATAATATAAATTAGTGTTGACATGGCACGTTAGCATTGCACCACCTGGCCGCCACTCGTTGAATCGTTTAAATGCGAAGTTAAAATAGAATAAACAAAGACAAAACGTGTGACTGCAGCCGCGCGTTTCATAATCGTGTTACAAACTTCATCTTAGTCATCATTTTTTTCAACCTTGAGGGTAAACGAAAGAAATCCAAAGGGGTCGTTTGAACCTGAATTTCAAAAATGTAATTAAAAATGAGTATTTATTAACCACTTATAAATAATTATATTCAAACGAATTATTTAATTATTCAAAATAATTATATTTAATCAATTATTTAAAATAATTTTTCATTTCAAAACTATTCAAAATAACTCAAAATGACTTTATTTTTTACCGACACTATTAAATATAATTTGATATTTGATTAATAATTTGATTAATTTTTTAGATTAAAAAAAAAATTAATGAAATGACTTTTTAGTCCTGGTAGCAGCTTTCAAAATTAATTCACGTCTCCCACAAAACTCACTATTTATTTTTCTTAGAGATCAAGGTGGAGATTTTCTATGTGGGAAATTTTCTTCTTTTTTTTCTTTTTTTTTTTAATATTTTTAAATTAATTAAATATTTTTAAAAAATATTTTACAGTAGAAATTGGAAATGAAAATGAAAGCGTGTAGAACTCAGATTCACTGAACATACCTCTTATGTGCGTCTTTCTCGTGGCAAGAACAGAACACCTTATCCACTAACTTCATAGATGGATTGATTCAATTGAATTTTTTATCTTCGGTTATGTTTAGCCAAAGAAGAAAATCCCCAATCTCGTTTTTCTGCCTAACTTAGATTCCTCAAAGTATATATACACACAAGTTTGGACTTCCCAATTACAAGGCATACTATTTCAAACTTTCATATACTCATTGACCGAAGTTCCCTAGAATTTTAATCAAATTCATCTCTCACAATCCAAATATAAAGTTATATATATATATATAGTACACATTTGGAAGTTTCAAAAAATTCAAAGATTTCTTTTTCGCTTTAACTATTAGTTATAAGAATCAACAGGTGCATCTAATCATTTCAAGTATATTGACACAATTATAACATCTTCAATCGTCTATCTCCTCTCAAAATATATTGAAGATGTCATGATTATGCCAATATAGATCTGCCGATACATTGACAATACTAAAATAAGTCCTATCATTCAAATTATTCAATTCCTTACTTTAAAAAAAATAAATTTATTTAATTAAAAACATCAATATAACTCAAAAAACTTAAGAGAAAAATATTCACTTCACCTTACTCATTCACCATTTATTATGAGAATGCCAAAAAAAAAAACCTTAATAAAAAAAAACATATTATGAAAGTAACGATCGTTAGTAACATAAATAAGATAATTGATAAACTCAATTGTCTTCTTAAAAAAATATGTGACCACAAATATTATAGTAAATTTTTAAAAAATAGAAATTCTAATAATTAAATATTTTATAAAAATATATAATGTTGTTATTTAACCATTTTTTATTTAAAATGATAGCAATGATCCAATACGAATTGAAGTTGATAAAAGTAAGATTGTTGACAAACAAAAAGAGTGGGCAAAGCCATGATCGGTGCTTGCTTCGCGCCAAATTGAACATGCAATTAGGTACCATTTCAATTTCAAGATGACTGCCTTGCATAATTAAACTTCAATTAATATTATACTCTTTATTATTTTATTTCATTTTTATTTACATAATATTATTCAACTCTTCTAACTATAAGTAGGTATTGCATCCCTCAATTTTTAAAATGTTATCTTTAATGCCCTTATTCAAGTATTGAGTAGCATACGCTGATTGGAGTAAAATTTATATTTTGAGAGAATATAGGGGTTGTTGGAAAAACTTTTATAATTGTCTAACCGAACATATTTAGTTGGTATTAGTGATATATTAATATCCACTCGATCAGTGGTTCGAGTCTCCTTTGTATTACTTTTTACGTAGGATTTCTGGTCTCCTCCTAATTTGTACATACTTATACTTTTATTCTTGCTCATTCGCAAAATAATATTAAAGAAATTTAATTAAGCTTAGTACACAAAGCTGACAGTACTTTTGAGATAATTTGAAACGGAAGTTATATATTTGCTCTTTTGATAGTGCTTGAATCACGTCATTTCATTGTGTCTTTAGATTCTTTGTACTTACTTTATTCCTTAGATGTGATACAATCTCCCTAATATTTTGTCAAAACCCTAACTAGAAAAATTTATCTACTTTCTTAGATACTTCTTATCATTTGTGAAATAATAATGTGCCACATGTTTGATACATAACTTCTATTGCATGAACCAAAGCATGATATATATTGTTTTGATGTATTTTTATATATATTTACATTACTTACCTGTCATATTATTATTATGCCAAATCATAGGAATTATGTTTTTTAAGTTCAAAAAGAAATTTGAATTCCACAATTATTTAGTTTTGATTTAAAATGCAAAATCGTGTTATATTATGATTTTTTTTTCTTTTTAATTTCTTCCTATTTGTATTAAAATGTCAAAACGTGTTTAGTACTATAAAACCAAGTCAAATTTATGGAAAGAATTGATGTGATTTTATTGTATTAACACCAGCGTCACGGAATGGATAAGAAGAGAAAATTAATTAACACACTTTTGTCAAAGCGAGCATAGTGTCAGAGTCATAGAATATGCTTTGACGATCCACGTTGTGACAAGTCATAATGTGACCGAGAACGACGGTACATCATCCATCACACTAAAAAGAGTGTACAATAGTGTCAGATGGATGCATCAAGAAGTAAAGCCACGATGGTGTCAAGGTGTCAGTGTCAAAGCTTAGTGTGGGCACAATAGGGGCCCCGAGCCATCCCGACAATGTCAAGGCTCGAGATGAAGTTTTGACGAGGGGCTCTGGAGTTAAGTTTGTATGAAGCTAAGATGTAAAGTCGCCAAGTTTGGTGTCAATCGGACATCTCACGAACGCTCCACGCTGGCGTATGATTCCTCGCAAAAAAGACATGCATTGGTCGAATACTAAAAATGTGCCCAAATGTACTATAGGGGAGGCATGGTGTAATCTCTCCACCACCCCTGGGCCCTGTGACCTAAGTGAGCTACCCTCATGGCACATGTGTGTGTCGTGGTGTGGGCGAGCGCTTGCAAAACGAGTGTCTTGGGAGGCTTCCTTCGGGAATGGAAATCCAAGGACACTGTCGAACAATAGGGGTGTGCCGACATTGCGTCCTTGCCTATGAGATAGAGGGTTGGTACGTATATCGGAGTGGCGACCCGCACTCTTGTGTTGGATTCCCGTGGGCCGAACGGATGCGTGTGCGAGGATACAAACATAACCAAGATAATTTTGCTACGTGTTTAAAGAAGCATACGACGCATGGTGAACCTCGTTTAACGTCCTAACGTGCCACAAACTATGGTTGATCTGAGTTTGGGGCTTGAGTTCCCCTCTAAGGCTGGCCATGACAAACATGAGATCATGATGTCGCACGTGTCTAAGAGAGCAACTGTGACAGATAGCTCAGCTGACATTAGTGTTGCATTAGCATCTCGTTATAAATAATTACTTTGTCGATTTAAATTTACAATTATAAATTTAAGGAATTTGATGTGGTTAGTACATTTAGGAAAGGACATTATAATTATAGCACAAACTTATCAAAAATTCATTTATAGCAGGTTTTTTAATTTTTTCCGTGATTCCGATTTTGCTCCTGGTTCCCACGTTTTCTTTTTCCTTCTCGATTTTGGTTCTTTCAACACATCTTGGACGATGACATGGCAGCGGCGGAGATTTCGTCATTGAACATCGACAGGAGTTTCTCTTCGTCGAATCCATAAAATTTATTCTCGTCGCGACTGTGTCCTACCGTCGACGCATCAGTAGAATCCCAGCAATTCTCCTTCAGCATTGGCATTACAAGGAATGTGATCGAATCACTAACAGAACATTGGTGATAGTCGTGACTAGTGGAGGAAAAATCAATAAATTCGTCGACCCAAGAAGGATTCTGAGTCGCTGGCGCTGCCATTGAAGGGATTAGAAAATATCTCTCCAAGCTACAATTTAGCTATAATTATATCATTTAAACTCACCTAAAGAGGTCGACCATTGCGGATTAGTCCACTCGCGAATTGAAGCTCGAAAGCGGCTTGAATGGAGTTTTTTTTTTGCGAAAATCAGTATGGTGGAGACTTGTTCGGAGATGAAGAAGACAGTGGGATAAAGACTTCAATCACTTCTCTAATAGACTTCAATCAGTATAATAGACTTCAATCAAGATACTGATCGACTTCAATCACTTAATTGATAGACTTCAATCAGTGTACTGATTGACTTCAATCGCTTAACTGATCGACTTCAATTAGTGTACTGATCGACTTCAATCACTTAACTGATCGAATTCAATCATTTAACACATGCATCATACCGATTAGGGTTTCAAAATAGTACCGATTAAGCGTTTGAAATAACACGGAGATGGGGATTGAGAGATCCAAGAGTCTTATGGAAATCGATTTAGAGAAACGAAATCGATAAAAGCTGATTGACTTCAATCAACGGACTGACCGACTTCAATCACCGGACTGATCGACTTCAATTAGCGGACTTCAATCATGACATATCGACTTTTATCATTTTTTGAGCCAGGGGCTTTTTGGTCATTTTGATAGCCGGCCCAAAAAAGTTGCTATATGTGCAAATAGTTTCAAAATGGGCTATACACCAAATATTTATGAGTTTTTTAAAAATACATGCAAAAGCCCCTAAATTTAACGTTGAAAAAAATCTTTAAATGTCACATGACATAAAAAATTGTTATAAATAAAAACTTTGTCAATTTAAAGTCATAATTGTCCTGAACTAGGAATTGTAACAATAGTGTGCGGTAGTATCATAATTCTCATCTTATGTGTTAACAAAATCAACATGTTTTCTATAAATTTAAGAAATATGTTTACATTTTTCATTTGCTTGTGTTAAAATTGTTAAGATTATTAAATCTAATTTCATTAATATAAATTTCAAACTTACCGTAAGTACAATTTTTTTCTATATAATGTTAACTCATAATGATTTCTGTTTATTTAATAACGAGGTGAAGAATTGAATTCATGAATTTTTTCTATTCATATGTACACATTAATCTCGTAAAATTTATAAGATTATGTATATAAGATGATAAAAAATCACATACCTTAAACTTTTATTTTATCTAATAAACTAATAAAGTTATTAATCAAATATCAACCTACATTTAATTAATAATGCACATAAGTGGATATAAAAATTAGAAATGATTTTGAAATAATTAGTTATATTTTGAGTAGTTTAGAAATGAGAAGTTATTTGAATAATTATAAATGACTAGTTATTTTGAATAATTACAATAACTCGTTTCAATGTAATTGTTATAAAAAAATTGTAAATCTTCATTTTCTAAATACTCTTAAATCCACCATATAGGTTTAGGGAAGATATTCCCAAAGGTCAGTCGGCAATTCAATCAATTGACAACAATGTTAACGGGTTAGAAATTCGAACCTATAATCTCTAAATCAGATACATGAATACATGCCAATTACTTTAATCTCCTAGGTTTAGGCCACTTTGGCAAAAAATAAATAATTAATTACATGGTCATAAGAAGCAAAATGATCAATGATAAAACATGATTTATTAAAATTTATTCAGCAGCACAAGCTGCCAAATAATCACCAACTAACATGATAGCAACATGCAAACCTCAATAAACTAGAAATATTAAGCTATAACTATTGCCTCAAATATTTTTCTTAATAATAAAATATTCAAAAAAAATTGAACCCTCACATGTACAAAATGGCCTTTATCAAGTTACCATTTTGATGATTTGTGAGAACTTTGATGCTCCTTTGAGGAAAGATGCCCATTAGGTCCATCTTTCTTTAGCCACTACTTGAGGATTAGAGCTGCAAGAAGAGTTCCTTTTATAATGGTATTTACATTTTGAGAGTTTGTTAGTGGTGAGTGTTATTCTCTGTTATTTGATTTATGTTTACTCAAGAGTTTCTTTACATTTAAAGATCTTTATTTATTTATTTATTATTATTTTTTTGACAAGAACGGGAAAAAATAAATTAAGAACTCAAAGCAACCGCGCCCACAAAGGAGCTGACAAATCTAGAACATTCTATTAAATAAGATTGTCGAACTTCGTCGAAAACATCTTTCATAACATGAGAGTGAGCTCCTTCCACAACAGCCAATCGAGAAAGACAATGAGCCAAATTATTGACACGCCTATCGCACCATGAAAAGGAAACGAAAGACAAACGGGAAATCAACAACAAACAGTCGTCCACAATTAACCCACATCATTTCTAATATGTTGCCACGAAAGGAGAATTTGAGCAAGACGTTAACTTTCCAATTTCACTTCCAAACGCCGAAAACCAAGATCCACCAACAGCTGAAGACCTTCACGAACTGCCAAAGCTTCCACCAATTCAAGATCAAGCACTCCAATAAATGGCTTGGAAGAAAACATGGCTTCCCCGAAAGAGTTCCTCACTATTCCACCAACACCACTCCTCCCCTCCTGAGTACATATAGCCGCATCAATATTAAGATCTTTATTTAGAAATTCATTGAAAAGTTCACTTGGCAAGAGAGTTTAAAGATTGTTTCTTTAATGGTGATTAATACAGAGGTTTTTCTCTTGGGTATTTTCTATTTGTTCTTAATGATGAACCTTTCTTGGTATGATGGCTCTTAGATCTCAACTCTTCTTTCTTTCTTCTTTGTTTGGATGGAAAACTCTAGTGATAGTTATGATATGGTTAGTCCATCCTTTGTATCTTCCCAGCTCATTACACAAGGAAAAAAGTACTACACGTCTTACCAACAACAACTTCCTTCTTTCGAAATTCCAAGTTGAATCTGCTCTTTGATGGATATGGGCTATTGGATTTCTAGAGCGTCGGCCGAGCCAAACCGAGCATTTATACAGTGTAAAAAACAAGATAGATTTACGTGTTCATGGCTCCTAAGTTCGGTGAGTGCAGATGTTTTGGAACAAATGTCACACTGCTCGACTTCTTGTAAAATTTGAGAATGCTTACTTTAGATTTTTAATTCTCGCAGCCTTGCTCAAATAATGAAACACAAATCAATTTTGCAGATCAAGAAGGAAAGCTCACTGTTGATTGAATATATTTCTCTAAAATCAAGAAATGACTCGCAACTGTTGGTAAGCTCATTATATAGATCACATCATCTTGTCTAGTCTAAGAGATGAATATGAGTTGATGATATCTGTAATATCGACCAAAATTTGCTCCAAACCTGTTCATGATGTTATGAGGACAGGGTTGAGGCTAAGGCTATTAATGTTGAAGGGTCTCTTCCATCTGCAAATCTTGCAACTCAACAACAGCAATCATAAAAAGGCGAATATCATAAGCCTTTCCAGTGGCATAATCAACGTGCACGTGCAGGAGGATGATCGAATAGAGGAGGAGGATGATCAAGTGGTTACGACAAGAAGCTGCATTGTGATGTGTGTAATCGAGATGGTCACACTGCAGACAGATGCTACCACAGAATTACCTGCTCAACCATTTTATCGACCTCCTATGGCAAACAAATGAAAAATACCGTACAAATCATACTATCACAGTGCTAACATAGCACATAACGAATTAAAACAAAAATACTACTATTTTTTTAATATCTGTAAGCGTCTAAACCAACTTACACAATGTGATTGATGACAAACAAAATTGTAGTGAAGAAGGAAGTATCTCTAGCCTGCACTGAAGGCCCCATGACAAAACAGCAGTGGCCTGGAATGAAGTTGTGATGTACAGTCCGAAGTCGCATCGGAGCTAATTTTATATGATTAGGAAGACTACTTAAGACAGTTATCACATGGATTAGAGCCATGTTTGCATGATTTTCGATCAAATGGCTCTCCAAAATGCTGGAGCAAGGTTTGTCTTCGACATTCATCCTGTGAAATTTCACCAAAAATTAAGGAACATGAGTTGGCATGGACAAATCGAAATTATAAATTAATAAAAAGTAATGAGGCAGGACTTCTCATGTTAGAGAAAAGATAGCATTCTATGATGAAATGGGGTGGCTAACCTTAAGTTCACAGAATTGTTGCATTTTCTTTGCTTGAGACATTGAAGTCTTAAAACTTTCTCTTTTAAACCCGTGTCCACTACGTAACATGCATACGACTCGGCTGAAATCTTTTTTCTGGTACAAGATAATACATGAAGCAAGGCCATCATCCCTCCCAGCTCTTCCTGATTCTTGATAATAGCTTTCTATTGATTTTGACATTGTATTGTGAATAACAAACCGCTGGACAAAATAGAAGGAAGAAATGTAAAGAGAACGAATGATGTAATAATGACCAAGTGAATGTCTAAAATGACTTGAAAACAGTAGCAAGTAATAGAATATACTGAAGCAGACATATGGAACAGTGAAAACTTGGATCTAAGATAAATCCTACAGAAAATGGGGGAAAATATTGTAGTTGATGAGACCAGCAACATTTATTCTTATAACCAAGAATCTATATATCCGGGGACACCCACACCCGTCCCAAAGTTACACAACTAGGAATTTTACAATTAAACTCACTCCTGAATTTAAAACCTGGAACCAAGGAAGCATATCTTGAAGACCTCAAGCATCTACGAACAAGGTCATCCCTTTGAAACACAAACCAACAACATATTGAAGTAACAATTAATTAGAAAATGGTGAAATGGAAGGAAAGAAACTAACTTCGGCAGATGGACGGTAGACATAGAAAGAATAAGCGCTTTGCATGTTTCATTATGTTCTAACCTTTTTAAAACCAATGAAGCAAACTATAAGCCCTACACCTAGGGCATCAAGCATAGTGAAATAAATCAGCCTGGTTTCCATAGCTACCATCATTTACACAGCTTATTTTTCAGAAAAGATTTAAAACTAACACGCAATTTCAAACAAATTCCAATACTTTCAGGACAAAGGGGAAGCTAGAGTACTTATTCCACTACTTTGCAGAAGGATTAGATAGAAATAGACGCATTGACACAGTATATATCTATTTTCATAGGGCATGTGAAATGTGAAAACCAAACACATTTTAATGGATAAAACATTATGATAGCCAAAACTGACACAATACGATGGTGAATAATGCACTCTTCAATTTTCTTACTGGTTCATAAATTATAGATATCATTTCCGGGTTTAGAGCAAGTCCCTGGATCATAAAAAATATTATAGATACCATTTCTCACACAGAAAAAAGTGTAGTTCGGCATTGACCAGCAGCCTCAAACTAGCACACTATCATTATATGATAATAATAAATGAACTTACAACATCTGGCTTGTCTATCCCCATGCCAAAGGCAATTGTAGCACAAACAATCTGGATATCCCCCACATGCCAATTCTTCTGTACCAAAATTCTTTGGCGAGCAGCTAAACCAGCATGATAATATGCTGTCTTGATTTTAAATTTTTTATTCAGAAATTCTGATACATCGACACATTCACTTTTTGAGAGACAATACACAATTCCACACTGATTCTTGAAACGATCCATTATGAGCTGTCCAAGCTGCACCAAAGGCTCTTTTGTCTTACACACTACTTCGTACTTAAGGTTAGGCCTGTCAAAGCTTCTTTCAAGGACAAGTGCATGTGGGATTCTTAAGGCTTTTAATACATCCTGCAGCATATATATTGAAATGAGAAGATGCCATGTCATGGATAACAGAGAAACACTGGGCATATTAAAAAAAACGCTGGGCATATAGCATTTCATGATACCTCACGAACTGACTGTGTTGCTGTTGCAGTCAGTGCCATCACTGGGACACCGGGGAAATTTTGCTTCAGACATCCCAGACTTCGATAATCTGGGCGAAAGTCATGTCCCCACTGGCTGCAACCTCGGAAAAACAGAAAGCAGACAATGGCATGACTCTGAAGGTAAGACTAATCTGGTTTACCTATCCCACCACATGTAGCTCTTTACTAAAACCCATTTAAGAAGTTTTCACTAATTTATCGGCCAATCATATCATATCCTAGACATCCACACAACCTCCAACAGTTATTATCATACTTATCAAAACTGGGCAAATGGAAAAATACCTATTAAATAGATTGCCATGGTTCCTAATGAGAACAGATTACCGAAGATTTTAAAAAATCACAAATAACGAATTTGATTGGTGCTTATATGTTGCTGGTTCAGTCATTGGAGCAAAATCTTTTTTCATACTGATGCTTCTTCAAAAATGGATGGAATGCCCATTCTTTCAATTCGAGTACACCATGTATATCCCAAGACCCATAGGCTATCTAATTTATGAAAAAGTTAACATATTAAACAATGCCATACCTTACACAGTGTGCTTCATCAACAACAAAACCCGCAAGTTGTTTCTGTCATTATATTTAAAAACATAGAATTATTTGTAATAGAAATTTTTGAAGTTTTGCAAAAGTAAAAATCTTATTTGCTTAAGTCTAAACAGGTCACCTTCAGATGCATGATTCTTAAAATCTCCAAAAATGACTGAGTCGCTATTCTCTCAGGAGTCACATACAAGAGCTTGCATGATGGTTTATCTTTCCTGCAAGTGAGAAAAAAAAACACACAGAATTTGAAAATATGCTTAAGAAGTGTCAAAAAGTTTTGGTAATTTTCGATGAATATTTGCTTAAAGGACACATGTAAAATTTTCTCAAAGAGATTAAGCTCAGAAAACTCTGAAAACATTAAGTAGAGTAGTGTACACATCACTCTCCCTGAGACAAGAAACATCTTTCTGTATACATCATATACATTATATAAATATGGACACAGAAATAAACCTTGCCTCAGTTCTTGTAGGACGGCAGCTGCTTGAGAAGAAGTTTGTTGAGAGTTCAAAAATGTTGATGGTATTCCAAATTTGAGGTTTAGTGTGATTATCTGATCTTGAATTAGAGAAAGGAGGGGAGATATAACAATAGTAACGCCTAGTTGAATTGTAGCAGGCAGCTGTGCAAAGTGGAGTAGACGAAGAAATATAAAATAAGTGTGCATGTTGATCAGGTCAATATAAAAAAAAATCGTTCTCTTCGATTCTCAAAACTCATAAGTTATAGAAAAAATATATATTTATAAGAAAATATTTACAAAGCAGAAACGTCTCGTATTCACACATGATGAACGCTTTCGACAAGCATTGATGACTTGGATAATTCCGGAAATGAAGTAGCAACCAGAGGACTTTAGGGATCATAGCAGAAAAGTTTATAACATTGTTAAAAGATAAGTTGAATATCTCAAGAACTTTTCAGTTTTCCCTCTTTGGAAATAAATCTTCCTTGATGAAAACATCTTTAAGAAATAAGATAGATAAAAGCCACCGAAACAAAAATCCCCAAACTTAGACTATAGCACACCTGCAATATGCTATGTGTCACTGTCGTACTTCTTGACTTGTGCCTCACCATGTTTTTTCGCAGGTCACCCTTATGGGAAACTTCAGCCCCAAACCCTTTTCACTGATGCTTTGTGGCTTCGTTGGACTTTGAGCGAGCTTCTCATCCTCGACTAAGCTTCATTGAGGACACAACGAAAGTCTTCTTAGACATACACGTCATCTGAGCATGTATTTCTTAGCGTTCGCAACTCTAGCCGACTTGCCTCTACTCTAGGCCAAGTCTTAAAGCTCAACCTTGCCTCTACATTAGGCTAAGGTCATCTTGATGCAACGTCGCAACTCGATCCTCCCTTCAGAATCGCTTAGAACATGTTCGTATGACTCAAACATCAATCTGGGACTTCGTTGAGGTTCGTTTGAACCTGAAACAGGCCAAAATGGGCCTTTACAACTATATCAGGGCTTACCGAATGATTCCAGAACTTATCGGGACACTGAGACATTATAACACAAACTGGAGCTCATCGAGCATTGTAACGAAAACTGGAAAATAACGGGCAAAATCATCCAAAACTGAGAGTATCGAGTCCATTGATGCATATCGGGGTCATCACAAGCCTCGGGATGCCACCAGGCTTAACCGCTCATCCGAACATGCTTTCTCGAATCCATCTCAAAACCTTCCCAAGGATCAGGCTGATATTTGAGTCTGCCCAAACCCAAACATCCATCCATTCGAGCTTGAGCAAGGCTCGAGCTCTTTCGTGCCCATGCCAGGCAATTTCCACATCTCGGGCCGACACTCGATATATGCTAGAACCTCTGCCCCCGATAAAGAGCGCAATGTCAGCACACTCATGCCATCTAACATTATCCTCGAGAGCTCATTCCGAGGAAACACCAAAGACGCTCGTCTTGCAAGTGCTCGCCCACACCATGACCTACTTGTGTGTCATGGGGTAGCTCACTTAGGCTTTAGCGCTCATGGGTGATGGAGAGTTGAGGCCATACCTACCCCTTGTAGTACATTCTAGCCTATTTTTTATGTGGCAGACTTGCACGTCATTCTGACGAGGAGTCATACGGCAGTGTGGAGCGTTCGTCTGATGTCTAATCGACACCAAATTTGACAAGCTTACTTAATTCATATAGACGAACTCAACTCCTGAGTTTGACTCTGAAACTCAGCCTGGAGGCACGACGTTCGAGGTAGTCACCCGGGGCCCAACATTGGCCCCCACTGCCTTGACATTGATCCTGCCGACAACATAGCCTTGCCCTTATATTGATGGGCCAACTTGGTAATGCTTTAATGCACATTGTTGGTGCGTTGGATGATGCCCGAACCCCTCGATCGCATCACGACACTCACGGCCTTGGCCCTCTGTCAGCCACACGGGTGTCATTGTCATAGCACTTTTGCTTTTCTCTGCATGAGTGGGGTCACATCATACTACCATCAAGGTATGATTGTGACATCCTCCCCCCACTTAAACAAGACATGGACCTTTGTGACATCCTTGAGGCACTCCTAAGTCTCGACCCTTTAAATGGCCTGGCAGGTGTCTTTGGCACGACGCCTTTCTAAACTTTGCCCGAGTGGAGATCACGTCATTCTAACAAGGTATGATCTTGACAATATGCATAAACAGAGTAAATAATTGAACTATTATGTCAAATAGAGGGAGGACAAGGGACCAATATGACTGGTAATAAATGTCTCAGCTGAAAAGTAATTCACACATTTGACAAACCATCTATCTCTACATTCGTCTTTAAAAATTAAGTAGGAAAGTAAGAGAAAAATGACCTGGTAACATAAGCTTTTGCCACCTCCCGTGGGCATAAGTACAAAACAATCTTGCTTCGATGCAGCTGCTTTACAAGCCTCATGTTGCAGAGGTCGAAATGTTTTGTTCCCAAAAATAACAACATTCGCCAATTCAAAATCATCCAAAGTCTGCAACTCTTCATAACTAAGAGTTTTTAGCCTAGTCCCTGATGTACTAGAGCACTGCATTTGGCCTGGTCTTGAAGAAACAGAATCCCAAGTAGTGCTGCTTTTGCAATCCTTGGACATAACTTATTAAATCAGCACTTCAAACAAGCTAAAGTTTCACTATCAGCAGAACCAGGAAGTTCATATATTTTCTATAACGTGCATGACTTACACTGATTTTTTTTTTTTTAAAAACATTATCTTGTTTAGGTAATGGAGTTAGTTACTGCAGTGTACCACGTTAAAAGCACATAGAGTTTAAAGTTAGACTGTTAAAGTTACTTCAAAACTTAAAATGCTACAAATTTCTATTAAAATAAAATGAACGAAAAATCAGTATCACTAGGGCCACCAAAGAAGCTTACCCTATATCTTGAAGAATGTTTATTTGAAGTGAGGATAGGAGTAGCCTGATCAGCACAATCAGAAATGGTAGAATCAAGATTTATCTTATCCGGAGCTTTGAAGTCTACATCATCACTTTCACTAGAGGAATCAATATTAACCACATTCGGGTTTTCCTCCGCTTCAGATGAATCTTCCACGATATTGATTGGGCTTTCTCCATTGTAAACACAACGAACACCAACCTTTTTGTGGACATTTTCATCAAGAATAACATCTAAAGCATCACAAGCCTCTGACTCCATTGCCTGTAAATCATCCCACTCCTCATTGTCATGAGAAGACTCCGCAAGAGCGGCCAAAAAATCATCTCCACAATACTCAACAGATACGAATTCTTTACCTTCATCACCTAAACAAAGAAAGCACACCCATAAACAGTAATCAATAGCTGATAATAACAATAGCTCAAATGGAAGAGATTTTTTACTCTTTGATGGTTAAATAACCTTCAACATACATTATCTAAGAAAAACTCAAAACCACTTCAATTCTTCTAAACCGTTTCTATCTAATAAAATTATCCCACTCGTTAATCAGTCAGATAAGATAACCTTTGGCATGCATTATCTAAGAACAAATTATAACCACTTCAATCAACGAAAAATGGATCAAACAACGTCAGAAAACAGATGTAGATATGAAAATGAAGAGCTGATTTAGGGTTCGGAAATGGCTATAGATGAAAGAAAGTACCGTATAGAGTGATTATGCGTTCCAAGCAGCTCCTTGCCGATTCTTCATCGAAACCGAGTTCAGCGGCCAAGCTTAGCAACCGTGCTTTCTCCAATTCCAGGTCGTGACCGCCCATTTCTGAGTACAGATGAAGTTTGGTTTCTCCCGCGCAAATTTGTCTTTTAATCGGGTCAAGATTGTAGCGACGCTTTCATTTTATATCAACTTTTGTCCCACTCTTCTTCAAAAAAACAACAAAAAAAACAAAATTCGGTGTTTCTCGTGACCAGAAAAATATGAATTTCAACCTCAAGGTAAATTCTATGCCCCGAGTTAATTTATGAAGGTTTTATGTCCAAATTCTCACATGTGTATCCTATATGGGCACTTTTATGTGAGGTTTCTTCAAAGAACTCAGTTTCAAGGGCTATTCTGAGCAGTTTTAGGCCAAGGTAAGGGACTGTTTCGTAAAGGTTCATTTTTGGGTAATCTTGAACACGTTTCTGATTTAATTGCATTGAATGAATTGTTTGTGTTCATTTGAGAATGCCTACGATTGTGATATTGGTGTGATGTCGTTTTGAGTTATTTATGAGATATATTAGCATGTAAAACATTGTGATTTCTGTGATTCTACTGTAGTTGAGATTCTTAAGTCATTTATGAGATGTGTTTCAAAGGGAACCGAGCACATAATTGGACAAGGTGTTTCAAAGGTGACCAAATGAGTTTAACCTTGAGTTGTAAGTCTTAAATGGGACCAATTTTGTTATAGAGCACGAGCTACGGTTAAGGTCATACGTCACATAGCTGTTAGACTCAGATAAGAGATCTGTCAAGTGTTGGACGGGAGGACGAATATTCCTCATCGCAGTAGTGTCAGGGTCAGGCAGCCACCTGGTTAGCTATACCTACCTAGAGTTCGCTTGGCCTTTTCTAGGTGTCGTGTTTAGGGGTGGGAGTGTGGGTGATATCCCACTGCGAAGGGTGTTTATACTACCTCTTCACGCGAATATTTGAAGTCTGGTGGCAACCAGATTGCTTTGGCTTGCCGAGAGGCCCTCACACTAACATCGGTTACTAAGATATTTTAGATTTTACTTAACATAACATTTTATTCATGCTATTATATTCTTAATATGTTATTGTGGATCATGTACTGGGTACCCTTACTGAGTTTCGCGACTCACTCTTTTCATTGTGGATTTCCTCTAGGTACTCACAGGACGGGCCGGGATGGCTAAGCTAGAGCTGATGTGACCATGGGCATTACTACATCGAGTTTAAGAGTCTTTTGTTTTTAAGTTTAATTTTCTTATACTTTGAAGCATTAAGACATGTTAGGTTTAGTTTTCAACTGTTTAGCTATTTGATTTTTTTTAAGGGTGCCCTGAGTTCTTTGAATTTTCGTACATGTTGAATTTTTATTTCGTTTGAATAAAAGCTCGTATTTATAACATGTCTCTGTGTGAATTTATAACTATTTAATCCTGCATAAGAGGTTGAGGCCTCGGGTTTGACTCTATGTCGGGTCGAGTTCTTACAAAAATTGATAATCTTTTGTATGAGAAGGAAGTCTATTGGAAACAAATATCAAGAGTGGATTGGTTGAAGAATGGGGACCGTAATACTAAGTGGTTTCACAATTGTGCTTCTAAAAGACGAAGGTGTAACCACATTGAAAGCTTTGGTGAACTTTAGGTGTTGGACTCAAAACGACGACAATATCAAATTTGAGTTGGTTTCTCAGTTCAAAACAATTTTCAAATCAAACGGCCAAGGTAATAATTCTACTACCACTGCTTTGATGAACCAGGTGCATTCTACTCTTAACTCTAACCTTTTTATTTTTTAAACATTAAGTATAGGAAGGAGGAGGTTTTCTTATAGGATAGGGGTTTGAATAAAGCTACAGAAATTGATGGTTTTATTGTGTCGTTTTATAGAAAATTTTGGCCAATTATTGGAAAAGATGTTAGCTCTTTTTGTCTAGAAGTTCTTAATGTGGGTCAACCTTTAGATGATTTAAATATGATTGCCATCACCCTTATTCCAAAAAATAACAATATCAATTGTGTTTCTGACTATGGACCCATTAGTTTATGTAATGTTCTTTATAAATTAATTTCTAAAGCTATTGCAAATGGATTTATGAATTTAAAGTGGTTTTGAAATATATTATATCTCCAACCAAAGTGCTTTTGTTCTGAATAGAAATATCACTAATAATGCTATTCTAGGCTTTGAATGTTTGCACACTCTTAAAGGTAGGAAAAATAAGGGAACCATGGGTTTTTGACTATGAAAATTGATATGAGTAAAGCTTATGATCGGGTTAAATGGTCTTTTTTTGGAGCAGTTCATATTTTGTTGGCATGGGTCATTTTTTTGTTAATCTTGTTATATGTTGCATTTCATTTGTTAAATATACGTTTAACCTTAATGAGGCAAGAAGAGGGATAATTTTTCTTGCTAGGGGGCTTAGACAAGGGGATCCCCTTTCTTCTTATATTTTTCTCTTATGTATAGAAGTCTTAACTTGTCGGTTATCTTTTGCAGAAAACAAGGGGTTTATATATGGGTTGAAGATTGGTAGAAGTGCTCCTACTATTTCTCACTTGTTATTTGCTGATGATTGTCTAATGTTTTTTAAATCTGAGTAAACACTTAATATGGCAAAAATCTTAGAGGATTACAAGCTTATTACTGGCGAGAAATTAATCTGGATAAATCGGTTGTTTGTTTTAGCTCTAATACAGATTTGATTACTCATAGGGCCATTACTAATTTGTTTGGGATTAATAAAGTTGATGCCCACGAAAAGTACCTTGGGATCTCGATTTATTTTACTGGTTCTAAAAAATAATCTTTTAAATATATCAAGGATAAATTTTGGGCGAGCATAAATTCTTTTCGGTCGAGGGGAAAGAAATCCTTATAGAAGTTGTTCTTCGAGTCATTCCAATGTATTCGATGTCTTGTTTTAAAATCCCACAAAGTCTTATTAAAGAGTTCCATAGTATCTTTGCTAGATTTTGGTATGAGAGTTCTGATTGTCTCAATAAGACTCATAGGCCAAATGGAATCAAGTTTGTCAGTCTAAGTTTGAGGGAGTCTTGCTTTTCGGGATCTTCAACTTTTTAACCAAGCCCTTCTTGCTAAATAAGCTTGGCGTATTGTGTCTAAACTTGATTCTTTTCTTTGACATATTTTTAAAAGTAAGTATTTTCTAAACCATAGTTTTATGAAGGCGACTACTCATAATAATTGTTCTTTTATCTGGCAAAGTATCTTATGAGGCCGGGATCTTTTGGCTAAAGGTTTGAGATGGCGAGTTAGGAATGGAACTTATGTGAATATTTGTTCTCATGTTTGGATTCATCGCCCCTCGACCTTTAAATTTTAGAATTGTGGAAGGATAGTTAATGATGCGAATGCTAGTTCTTTATTGCTCCATGAAGGTTCTTGGAATTCAAAGTTAGTTCATTGTTTATTTGACCGGACAATGCAAAGATTATTTTAGCCATTCCCCATCCTATAATTAATAGTGACAACTTCTTGATGTGGCATTATGAAAAAAAATGGTTGTTATTCGGTTAAGTATGGGTATCGGTTAGCGTATAATTTATTGCATAGACCTTCTTAGCCTATTAATCGAATATCAATGTTTGGGAGAAAAAAGTGTAGAATTCTATGGTCCCCTCTGAGATAAAGATTTTCATATGAAAGCTGTGCCATGAGTTTCTCCCAACCTTGATGGCTCTTTTTAAAAGAAAGATTGTTTCTTTAAAAACATGTAATAGATGCAATGAGGAGTGCGAATCGATTTTCCATGCTATTTGAGATTGCGAGTTTTCTAAAAAGGTATGGAAAACTACTCCATTTTCTAACTATTCGTGGCCTAGGAAGACGGGTATTTTTTTTACGAATCTTATTATGTGGTTTTCCGAGCTTTTAAATCCTGTTATGTTCGATAAATTTATGACTATGTGTTGAAGTTGTGGAATTCAAGAAACTATATGGCCTCGAATGGTATTATTGGGGAGTATTGGGGATTGGATTTCATGCCAATATGATGAATTCATGTATGCAGGTAGAAGCAATACTACTTTTTGTCCATTAAAGTTTAAGAGGGGTGATTAAAAGTGTTGTCCACTTGATGAATTACATTATAAATTGAACTTTGATGTTGTTTTCAATTTTGCAGGTAATAGGTTTGGAATGGGTTGTGTTGTGTCATGCAGAACAAGAAAGGTGAAGTGATGGCTTCTTTTGTGCGTCAACTTCAACCAATGATGAATGTGAAGATTGGATAAGCTATAACTATTCGGGAGGATATGCTATAGGCCATCGAGTTGGGCTTTCGTAACCTCATAGTTGAATCGGATGCGCCAGTAGTGTTTAACAAATTGACTCGTGAATAAAAGGACCGATCAAAGTTAGCTGTGATGGTGACCGTAATCAAGCGAAGTGCAAACCGGTTGGATTCATGTTTATTTAGTTGGTGTAATTGCCTTGGAAGAAATCAGCTAGCTCATGAATTGGCTAAGGAAGCTCTAAAAGTTGACGTTGACAATTCATGTTGGATTGAAGAAGTTCCCCTAGTGTGGCGACAATTTATTCAAATTATTTAATCGTTTGTTTGTCGGAGCCACTTGTTCCAACTTAGTGGATTTGATTTGTTTTTTCTTCCGTTTCAAAAAAAAAAAAACCCACTCATTTATATTTAGTAGCAAATAACTACTCTAACCATTCATCAAATTACTTATCAACTCTCAATGAAACTTCATATCAAATATATGATTCAAGCACTATTAACACTAATTCTCAAACATGTAGCTTATTACTAAACCACTACTTATGTGGATCCTCGAATGAGTAGTTAATTACTCCATTTACTTTTAATACAAATTTACAAACGAGTAGTTAGTTATTCCATTACCATTAATCTCTCGTACTCGTTATAGTAGGTAAAATAAATCTTCATTCGAACAAGTTTTTTAAACACTCTTAAATATTAATTTATGTCCATACAAGCTTAAATATTAAAATTTCATTCGAATGAAGTTTTTTATTATAATTATTACTTATAGATATTCAAAATAAAATTTCATTACGAATATTAATTCTAAAAATTCTTAAAAGTTATGTCCATACAAGCTTTTGACCTCAATAATTATTAGTAATTACTTATAAATACTCAAAATAGATAATTGCTCTAAATATTAGTTTTAAATATTCTTAAAAAATGCATCAAATCAAGTTTTAACGACAAAATCATACTTTAAAATACTCAAAATAAACTGTTATTCTAAATAATAATTCTTAATATTTTTAAAATCTCAATCCAATATATTGATTATGTTATACTTTTTTTCATTAAATTGTTATTGATATTTTGTTATTTTTTTATAACTTTGTATATTTCGATTATTTCCAGTTTTTTAGGAAGGTCATCCATTAATTAAATTAATAACCATCTTTTAAAATCTATCTTCAAAATTTTCAATTTTATTATTTTTTTTTTATCTCTAAACTTGTATTCAATTATAATTTTTGGATTAAAAAAATAAAGCTGAAAATTGGTTGTTACGTACCAAACATTTTTTTTTTAATTATATTATTTTTATAAATTCCACAAATATATTCACATTTAATATTAACTTCAAAATGATCGTGTATATTAATTTTAACATTTTTCGTTTTCGAAAGTGTATATATTAAGTTAGATTTTTTAACTGGTAAGTACTGAAATAGGATAAATTTTAATTATTATGAGAAAATAATTTTGGGTGAACCATCTATGACTCTCAACGTTTGCCACGAAAATGATTTTTAGTGACCGGACATAAAAAATAATTATGGGTAAATTATAAATTTAGTCTTTACAATAGAGAAAGATAAAATTTAGTCATTATATTATAAAAATTTAGAGTTAAGATCCTATGGCTTGGAAGAATTTAAAATTTAGTCATTATTTGAAAATTAAACTATTGATTTTAGTACATATGATTTGAAAAATATAATTTAGTTTATATGGTTTGATAATACCTAAAATATAGTCTATATTCTTCGTACATCATGGGTGAATCAATTACGTTGATGTAACTTTTTATAGATGAAATGATGCGTTTTTTTCAATCATTTACTCACTCACACTGATCATTAAACACATAAAATAACTAACTTTTACTCGTTTTATTCGCAACAAATTAAGAACGATCAAGACTATTTTTTTTTTTTTTTATCAAACTCCCAGCGTTAATTCTAAATTTTTAAATCATAAGCACTAAATTATAAATTTTTCTAAACCGTAAGCACTAAAACCTATATTTTTAAACCATATAACTAAAGGGTTCTTTATATCCATAGCCATATGGAGAAACCCATTTACATTCCTGCCAAAAAAGTAATTTAATTGCAACC
>JBBMEG010031381.1:5876-22163 GCA_037832605.1 Cyclanthera cordifolia
AAATTATGCATCCAAATTTCCCCTAAAGAACCAAAGGATTTTATGTATGGTCATCTTCAAAAAGTAGATTTTGAGTAATTTAAGGCATGCTAGTTGATGAGATAAAATTATTCTGGAGTTAGATACAATATAAATAAAATAATAATGATTCTCAAAATATGGGAGCTTCACACAACTGAATTGGGCCACTTAGCAAGAGAGAGCTATGAATTATTAAAAAAAATTAGAAGGTAATCAAATTTGAATCTTGATTTGAAAGGAGATTAGGAGTTATCTAATCACATTTAGGAAGGATCTTAGGACAGATCTTCTTGTTTAAAAGAGGATCTGTTACAAAATGATCTCATATCAATTAAATCTTCTCAAGAAAAAGGATGACTTTTTCTTTTTTGAAGTAAAATAATTTATGAAGCATATGATGCCTCTTTTAGCCTTTATTTTATGTAGTGCATTGGCAGTCAGCTTAGCTCTTAAGCTCCTAGAGAGAGATCTGATTCAATGGGATACCAAATTGAGTATTCAGATGAGCTTCTGCACTTGTCAACTATTTTTATGAATTTGTAATTGGTTTTTTGTGTAGAGTGTTTATTTTAAGTGTTTAGTGGTTTTTGTAAGAACTTGTTTGTTTGATTGTTTTAGTTGATGGTTTATAATTAAATGTTTGTTTGTTGTATGGTTTTGGAAAGTAGTTTGTATATGGTTATTTGTTTGTATGGTGTTTTTTATGCGAATTTCGAGATAATTGCTTGTTTGTATAATGTTTTTAGTAGAGTAGTTATAAATAAATCTTGTTTATGGAGTTTTTAAAAAAATTTAGGCTTCTAAGTGCTCATTCTTAGCTTTGTCAAACGAGCTTTTGCTAAAATTCAAAACCTTAATATTCCACAATATTGGTTAACAAACACCCCCTTTGGATTCTTCATTTTTACTTGAAGATATGAAAAAGGTAGTTGTTTTGAATAAAAGAAAAACTCTTGAAAGCAAAATCAATCAATTCACATGTTTTGTTACAGTGTTTTACCTGTTTCTTTGTCTCTGTCTATTTGTGCTTGAAAAGAAAGTTCAATCCAAAAGTCATCAAACATATTTTCATTTATAAAAATAAAATAATAATAATTAAACCCCAATGAAAATTGTAAAAAATTCAAATCAAAGCTGGAAATCCACAAACTTTGTTTCAAAACTTATCAACCAACATAGAAACTGACTGATGAATAATAATATGTTTTATAGTTAATAGACAATGACTGATATAAGCATATGTACAGTATTGTCTAAAACAAACACACTTCCTTTCTTTCTTTCTTTCAAAATCAATGTGAAGAAGAAGCAGAACTTTCCCCCTATTTCATTCGCCTCGAAGCCGAAGACGGCGGATCTTTTCTTCTTTGAGTCGTAACGGTTCAGGTCGAAGTTCTGTTTGTGAACTTAAAAGCCCAATTATGGACAAGAATCTTATCCAGAGAAACTTAGCTTAGTTTTTTTTTTCTAGCACAACATTTTTCATTGACAAAGTAAAGCACATTTCTTTTTGCCCATCTCTAAATGCCTAGTAATTCCAACACAGAATCTGCAATTTGCAGAGAAAATTCCAAGCCCCCTTCCAAAAGAAAACGCAGTGAAAATGAATGTAATACTGTCCTCTTCAAGATATGGACTGTATTTTAAAGTACATGACAGAATGGGGAAATTGAGATTACAATTATACTAAATCATAGCTCAAAGAGAACATTGGCATTGGCATTGACATTTCAAAATAAAATAAGTGAACCAAAAGAGAAAAAAAAGCTCAATTCAATTATCCATGAGGAAAGCAATGACCAGCCTCCATCTGAAAGATCATGTTTTGGGGTCCAGTGAAGGGTTCATTGGCTGCCCCTTTCTCGAGTTGTCGAACACCGCTGTAGGAGTTCGCCCCCAATGCAGACGGGGACATGAAAATGTTCCCGTTCGGATGGTTGAAGACCATGGCTGCTCCACCACTGCTGTGTTGTTGTTGGTGGTGGCTCCAATTGAAGGTGTTTCGTGCCACGGTTGATGATGGATTTGGCTGACCGGGTGCGTGCTCGGGTGATAGCGACGACTTCTTGTTTTCGGGGGAGGGACTTCTGATGTCGTTGAGATTGACGGTGGTTATGTCGTGGATGCTGGCTCTCCGCTTGTCTTTCCCGCCCGAGAGCTGCCTTATGAAGTACTTTTGAGCATGACTAGCTACTTGAGTTGGAGTTCTAGTTACAACAAAATTTCTTGAGATGTTCCTCCAATCTCCTTTACCATACTTCTTCAACCCCATCAAAAACAGCCTGCAAATTATGGTTTACAATTACAAAACCAATTACAATCACCTCACAGCAGAATTCTACTAAAAACATGTACAATTTTCATGCAAATGGTGCCTATTGCTGAATTGAATTTGAATCAAACAGAAACAATAAATCAAATCTAACACATACTTGTGTTCCTCCTCAGTCCACGGAACTCCCTTCTTCCTCTCCTGATCCGCCGACCGCCCCAAGGATCGTTTTCCAACAAGGCCATAGGATTGCTTAAATCCATCATAGCTATGGCTGCTAATCCAATCCAATGTGAATTGGGAGGTATCATCATAGCCAGGAATTGGGATCAATCCAGCTTCAATACTACTAACATCAGCTTCCAATTCCTTATACTGCCGGATGACATCCCCAACCGTCTTTCCGGGTATCATGGAGGCCACCTTGTGCCAGCGGTCGGGGGTGTCGGTGTCGAAGATGGCGAGAGCATTCTCGAACATTTTGTTCTCGGCAACCGTCCATCTCGAGCTCTTGCTGTCGCTCCCGGAGCTCCAACTCATGGTGGAACCAAGAGAAGGAGGGGAGAGAATTTCCATTTCCCACTTCATGAAGGTGAAATAAGAAACAGAATTCAATTTAAAAGAGATTGAAACAAGCAATTGTTCATGATGGTGGCAAAGAGAAGAAATGATTTGGGGGAGAAGAAATTGGAATTGTTAAATAGAGAAAGAACAGGAAGAAGCTATAGAGAGAAAATGCACAAAATGGGGAGAGAGGGTGAATTTGACAATATGGGTGTTAAATCAACAAGCATTTGAATGGAATCAGATTACTTTTTTTTTTCTGAGGAATCTTCAAAAAGAGACACTACAGCTTTCCAAAAACAAAAACCAAAAATATAATCAGAATGCTAAAAAAACAAAGGGATAAATCTCAACCCAGAAGTGTTGGTTCGATTTTAACTTAAATCGAATAAACCCTAAGAACAACCCGAAACATAAGAACAATTTTCTGGGGAAAATAACCGAGAAAGTGGCTTAAATTTTCCGGGAAAAGGCTGGGCAAGAACAGAGGCTGAACTGAACTTCGATATCTAAATCGGGAAAAGGGCAAGAAAAGGGAAATGGAAGAAGGAATTGCACTGGGAAATCGATAAAAAGCAGAAGAAAAAAAAAGAGAGAGAGAATCGGAGTAAACTGTAAATGGAGTGATGGGATTGATTTTTTTTTTTTTTTTTTTTTTTAACTTTATCTCTTCTTCTTTTTGGTTGAAACAGAGAAAATTGAAAAGTTGAAGCAATAGAGGAGCTTCAATGAATGAATCTAAATTGCACAAAGAAAATGAAAAAGAAAGAAACAGAGAGAACAAGAAAGAAAGGAAATTTCAAAAAAAAAAAGAAAAGAAAAGAAAAGAGCAGAGAAGAGAAGTTGAAGGTGGTGGAATATGATTGGTGGTGAGGTTAGTATATGGATCCTTTAACAAATGATTTTTTTTTTTTTTTTTGACAATTCCCTTTTTAAATTATAACAAAGATTTAAATAAAGGAAAAAATATATATATACATATATATATACACGAAAGTTATATATTTATGGAATATTTGAATTGCGAAATATTTAGAATTAATATTTAGAAAAATCATTTATTTTGAGTATATAGAATAATGGTTGCCGTTAAAAGTTTTATATAAAGTAACTCTTAAAAATATTTAAAATTAGTATTTATAATGAGAATTTTTTTTTAAGTATTTATAAGTTATGACTAGTGATGATTATAATCAAAATTTTGTTTGAATATAATTTTTAAAAAGATTTAGAATGAAAATTTATTTTCAATATTTAGAAGTAAGGATTATCATCAAAAGTTTGTTTGGACATAATTTTTAAAAATATTTAGAATGATGATTTATTTTAAATATTTAAAAATAATAATTATAATCAAAAATTCTAATCTTTTTATGAGTAATTAGTTTTTTTTTTTTTTTTTTTTTTTGCAAATGCTTCAATTGTGAGCGTTTATGTCATGTTTTACTAGCGCCATGTGGCACTATAAAAAGGCGCAATGTGGTTCAATTTTTTCTTTTGTAAATTTTTTTTTTTTTTGAAATTTTTTTTGAAACTTTCCAAAATTTTTGTAAATTTGATTTCTAAACTTTCTTTTCATCATTAATTTTTTATATATACATTTTTGTTTTTTTGAGATAATTTATATATACATTTATGTATATATAATATTTTTTTTGTTACCTTGTTTATCTCGTATCATATTTTAAAAATAGATTTTTTAATATAAGGTTACTTTTTGTAATTTAAAATTAATTGTAAATTTATACTAGATAATTATTTAAATATTAATTTCATAATTTAAATAAACAAATGATTATAAATGTAGTGAAGTTTTTGTTTGGTGCCAACGCGTCATGGGCCATTTAATTTTTTTTAACTTATTTTTCAAAAATAATTTATTCATTTTGTTTTAAACATTTTTCTTCGTACTAATTTTATTCATTTTTTCTAACTTTTCCCTTTTAAATTTGAGTTTTGTTATTTTTAGTATATATATTTTTCCTCGTTATTCTCATAATTTTTAAATAAAACAAATCTTTTGTAATTTTTGTAATGATAATTTTATAATGAAATTAAAATTTTATAAATATGTTGGTATTGATAAATTAACGTTAATTTCATAGTCAAATTCATATTTTTAAAATATATTTTATAAATTAAATTCAAATGGAATTATATATATTTATTTTCAATTATTTTAAAATATTTATTAATTCATATTGTTTTTTATTTTATTTTTGAAACAAAAAATGCAAAAAATCGTCAACATTAATAATCATTTGAAATTTGAAATAATAAAAAAATTTAAAAAATATTTTTTATTTAAATCTATTCATATATGTCATATCATACAAAAAAACAATAAACATTTTTCATAATTCCTTCGTAAACATTCTTGGTCGAAACAAAAATTAATAACACATATTATCTAAACACTTCACCTAAATCCTCGACTAAATGACTTATTACTAAACTAAATAACTCCTCAATCAAATCCCAAACACACCCCCTTGTGATTTAGTTTCAAAGTCTATAGTGTAATTTTTATTTGTTTTTATTTAATTTTTAAAAATTATTTAGTTTTTATCCAAAAAGCAATAATTCAACAATAAAAATGTAGGCTCTAGGATTACTAGATCCAATTCAAATTTTCCACTCTAATTATTGTGCAATGTCAAAGATAAAAAATTAAATTTATAATGGAGTTTCTCTTAAATTAAATTTATGATCTCTTTTTAACTAATTTTTATTCTTCTCCTACTATTTTTTTATTTTTTTCATAACTATTTTTCAATGACAGACCGATTGATTTTTTTTCATCATCATTCACTTTACCTCAACACAAACAATTATTATATTTTTCACATAATCATTCATTTCATTTTAAACATAAATAATCATTCCCTAAATTCTCAATCCACAATAATCATTTTTATTTATCTCCCCCGAACCTTCCCTAATTGTATTTTAACCCCATTTTTTTTTTCTCTCTTATTGATATAGATAAATCAATCTGTTTGTGAATGTAATTTGCTTGCCTCATAAAAAGGAAGGGGTAAGCTCGAATTTAATTTCAAAAGTGATTCATTATTGACGGTCCGTTCAAACGTAATTCTTTTTTCTTTTCGTTACTTTTTTTTTTATATATAATTTTCGTAATACAACTCTGATGTAATGGTTCATACCAGTTTAAAGAACTATGATCAATTTAAATTCATTTTGTAATAATATACAGCAAAAATAATAAATTTAGTCAAATATGTTGGATTTTTGGTAAAATATTAGAAGCAGATTATCCCCATCGGAAAGAAGCAAGAAGTGATTGGCTCCAAGCACTATAGAGGGAGAATGTGGCTTTGGTTTCAAAACATTCTAGTTAGAAGCACTTTAAGCTTGATGTGCTAACTCTAGTAAAATTCCTCTTGTATTCTCTAGTGAGAGAGTGGGGCAAAAGGTGTGAGTAGTATAAGCTTTAAAGAGAGTGTTTATGTAACTGGAGTCGGGGAGAGAATTGTGTGTGATTGTAACAATTTTTCACATAGTGGAAGTTCTTTCTGTTCGTGGTTTTTTTTCCGGTTAAGGGGTTTTTTCACGTAAATTCTTATGTTTTCTTTTATTGTTTTTCTTTTTAATTTCTCAATTATTTTCTGTTTATTCCTGCAGTAATTAGGGAAAGGTTTTTCCAACAAAATACTCGAAATATAAAAAATAAATAACTTTGTTAGGGGTAGTTTATATATGCTAAATTTCAATTCTATTTGCGAGTTAAAATGTCCCATTACAAGAGAAATAGCGGACAAGTCTTTTTTAAATTGGATAATCAAAGTTTAATTCTAACTAATAGCATGAGGTTTATATATTATTTAACTTATTAATCAATTTTAATTATCAACCTGGCCTAAGCATAATTTTTTTTTTTTTTTTTTTTTTTTTTTTTTTTTGTAATATGTACAATTTTATGGATTCAATGTATTAGAGGTTGAATGCAAATAATTTGAGGGTTTTTTTGTAAAGCAGGTTGTATTCTTTATAAAAGGGAAAAGTAAAAAAAATAAATAAAAATAAAAGGGCACATGAGCAAATGACTTTTACCTTTTATTATAAAATTTTATTCTCTTTAGCATTTTGAGTGAATTACTGTGTCTATTTCCAAATAAAGAAAAAGAAAAAAGTAGTACAACTAAAAGTAGCTTGTTTGAAAGATAATGGCCATTCATTTTTTTATTTTTAAGGAAAATAATAAACCAGAAATTTTTAAAATGATCAACACCACTATATAAGCATTATTTTAAAAAATAGATATGGAATTTTTTATTTATAATTTACCCTGGTTGGAGTTTTCAATCAATTTCAATTATTAAAACTTATCTAAAATATTGATTGAACATAATTGGTAACACTAATTGAAGCTAACTAGGGACATAGATGAAAGCTATTTAGTGAAACTGAATGAAGTAAATCTGTAACATTTCATTTAATTCAGTGTTTGTAAAAGTTCAACAAATTGTGTGGTTTAATTATGATTAAAGTAAAGTCTTTTTTTTTTAATTGATTTAATAAATGACTTTTATAAGTTACGATGGTTTATGTATTTGGGTTGGTTAACCATATATATTGTCTAGAGTTGATGACTTGACATATCAAGGTGGCAAATTTGAAATCGACAATGAAATAGAAACACTTCTAGAAAGCACAACTGTATCTTTGCAATGAAACAAGTAGTTACTTCTACTGCATTGCAAGTGAGAGATTATTTTGAAACAGCCTATCAAAAATTTTCTATTTGATTCCGCTGTTCATTTAAACCAATGATTTACATTTTTCATTGATGGAAATTTATTGATTAAGTGAGTAATAACTTTGGTTGTTTACTATTCAAAAATTCTTCTTTAGACGGTTCATACCATTCATACATAATGTTTTGATCTAAGATTTCAATTCTTCCATGTTTCAGTAGTAATATACTGTTTTACGGAGCTAACATCCAAAATATGGAAGAACTTGGTGTTTTCACAATTCTACCACTCACTGTTCCACTTAATCCCTATTTCATGACTACTTATTTTTCCATATTCAAAGAAACTTTAAATTAGTGTCAAGGGTTCTCCTCAAATGTTAATGACGAACTTCATTCGATATTACTCATAACATTGTTGCTTGAAGTTATTGAATCGGATTTGTAATTTAACGTAGCTTCTTTTTCTTTTTTTTAACACAAGTTTTGATGGGGACAGCAAACACTTCAATTGAGCAGAAATTAATGCATGACAAGTATCAATTATCCTAAGCACCCTTTGGTGATTTTTTAAATTATTTTATTAATTGCAGATTTGTTTAGTTTTTTCTTATTATAGTCGAAAATGCTCCTTATTAAATTTTAATTTAAACAAATGATTCTTTTTTTAATAAATAAATAATACACTTTATGTCAATAAAAATACATATAGATACACAGAGACCATTTTGTCAACAAAATATGGCATTTCTTAGTATTATAATTTAAAAATAAACATTATAATAACAATAAAACCACCCTCCCGGCCTACCCCCCACAAAATAAGATGAAGCAGCAAATGATAAATAATTTGGAACAAAATAATATGTGTTTTTCCATTGTTATTTATTTTAAAAAAAAAAACTAATTCCCGAAAAAAAAAGTGACAATATATCTAGAGCAACGGCCCTGATTGATGTCAGCAAGTTGTTAGTGTGGGGTCCGCTTGTGGGGTTGAAAATGGACCAGCCTTCTCATTGGGCAGCTCCCCCAACATAATTGTGACTACTTAAGGGTTACGATCTCGAGAACGTATCTCATCAAACGGTGGTTATCAATCCACACGTCATGTAGTCATTGGGTGGATGGGTAAGGCGCAATCAAGTCGAAGACAAATGGTCCAGATAGATAATGGTGGTCACCAATGAGTGTGCCCCACGTAAGCACATGAACTCCCAATTATGCCAGCGTTTGCATTTCATCAACTGTGCACTCATTATTGATCCCGGAAGCAAGCCGCTCCGCCGTGGATCCTTCTTCTTTTGATTTCATCTGTTTTTACTGTTCAGAATGCTCTTTAATTTCAGTATTGTACTTGTTAATTTCAAACTTAATTCAATTGATAGAAAATTACCCCTGCTGTTTATGTCATCCTTCATTAGCTCTAATTTATGCTCAGTAATATTGGAGTCCACTTCCACAAATTTAAGGCATCCTCGATAGCATTGGAATTAAGGATATTGGTGCAGACTGATCATTTTCTTTATTCCACCCTTCAAGCTTTTATGGTTAAACCAATCGCCCTTCAAACACAATTAAAAGTACTCTACCCGTTTCCTACATTTTTTATAAGCCGGAAGTCAAGCTAAAGAAGAAGATGATGATATTTATTTATTTATTACTATTTTTATTTTATACCAGTTCGTCCACACCTGACTCTTTTTTTTTTTCTACGGACTTAACTTAAGCAATGTAAAACTTGAGAAACTCAAATTATAAATTTGAAAGTCTAAAAATTAAGGGCTAAAATGTTATTTTAACTTATTTTAAAGTAAAAATTTTAAATTCAATAGATTTTGATTGGAAATTATAGATCAAGTCTTTATTCTTACCATTGAAATCCAAGAAACAAAAACAATGACACCAATACTTTGTTTCAAGGTTAGAGCTTTAAAATGATGGAACATACTATTATTGTTGAACAAAAATATGGTAGTTGTATTTTAAGGTGGAGATTGTTATTCCACAACTATCTCTTAGAAAGTGTGGGTATCAATCTCAAAATCAATTGGCTATAAGATGAGTAGCCTACTCTATCTTATATATATGTTGAAGAACCTCCACCTTACCAATGTGAGACATTTGCCACAAGGTAAGTATTTCAACAATCTCCAACAACGTCTAAATTCAAGATACATCAAGAGTTTGTTATTTTAAGCATGGTCTCAAACCTCAAATGCTTGAGAATGCATGCCCATAACGTCCCATGCCTCAACCATTATGTCGCCCCTTGAGGATACTTTAATGGAAAATTTGCATAAATATTTAAATATGACAAAATTATTACATTTGTGCTAGATTCTTAAAAAAACTTTTAATGTACATTAAAGTGTTTGTTGATGTACTATAATAACTTTTTGTTATATATAGAAAGTTTGAATACATTTATTCACGTATTAATGATCTCCTTCATTTGATTCTAAAATTTGTCACAGATTCTTGATGATGAAGACCGTAAAAAAACCCCTAATATTAGGGTCTGCAACATTAAATTTCTATTGATGAAAAATACATATATAATATCAATACGTATGCAATATTGTTTTAATATCATTTTTGTTACATATATAATAGTGATTGTTGATATTCTATTACAATTATTGTATTATGCTATACCAAAACCAATGTTAAAAATACCAATCTAATACTCTATATGTTGTAAAGCACTGACATGCTAACGATAATAATACCTAGATGATTATTATAATAATACGCTGATTTGTATAAATACAATAGTAATACAATTCAGATTAGATTATAAACGTTATAATACATGAACAATACCAACTGGTAGTTGCGATAACTCTGAGGGAGAGTATTATTAAAGGGAAGGCACATCACTTACTGACGAAACAAACAACAAATAAAAACAGAAGAGTAAATTTTTTTTTTATACAATGCTAATTTCTTTACATATGTATAAATATGGTATTATTAAAGGAAAGACATCTACCGAGGAAACAAAAAAACGCAATTGCAGTACGTGCAGAAATGCTTGTCACATTAAAAAAAAACACAGATGAAGCAATTTTTTTGTAATAAATGCTGATTTCTGCAAGGTTACGAAGTTAGGTTCAAAAAGAAACACGGAAGAGAGAAAAAGAACGTGGAGGTTGTGGTGAAAAGGAAATTAAAAATAAATTAACGCTTCATCTTGAAAATGAATTAAATACAAGCAAAATAAGACAAATAAAAGAAAGTATAAATATTGAAAGAAATTCGAGAGATTTATGGACAAAAAAATTGCATATAAGATAATAAGGACAAAATAGTGATTCGAATTAAATTCATTTATGCATAAAAATTCATTTGAATATCTTTACAATTAAAATCAATTTGGGATGAAAATGTAATAATTATAAACGAATTGAATATCATGTTAAATACCCTTAATATTCATCTTTAAATTTTCACATTAAATTCAAACATGTAAAAAACTACATTATTTAAATAATTCAAATTAAAAACGATTTCACCAAATAAAACAATCACAAGTTATTATTCAGCTTTAAAAATTATTAAATCTCTAACTAAGTTTACTATATTTAAGTTTTCAAACTTATATCAACAATTGTTAAATTATATATAGAAAAAAAATCATAACAACAACAATTAAATTTTTTTTTTTTTTTTTTTTATTTTGTATTTCATTAATGAATAGATGATTAAAGTTATGAATTTTGCATTGATGGAGCACATTTGTTCAAATTGTGGCTACAATCTAGTAAATAATGTAAGTTTATTGCCCAGGGTATTTTTTAACAATTTTTTAAGTTTAAAGGTATTTTTGAAACAAAACTTTAACAATTTTCATTCAAATTTAAAGGTATGAGTATTTTGAAATATTTTGTAAGTGTCAAAGATATTTTTGAAACTTTTCAAAAGCGAAGGAGATTACTGACAAAAGTTCTAAAATTCAAGAGATGATAATTTTGTGAAAATATATACAAAGACAAATTTTGGACTTTTGGAGGTGTTTGGATTTGGAGGAGAGAAAAAAGAGTAGTTGAACTCTATTTATTTTTAATTTATCACAATATCTCTCAAATTTCTCATCAATCTCTTATCGATTATTCTCCAACATTTCATCAAATATTAAATCAAATTTTATCTAAAATAAATACTCTTCTCTTGAATACAAATCTCAAAAAAAAAAAAAAACTCTCCTCTCTAAAATATTAATGTGTAAACAATTATTTCATATTCTCAAATCACTCAATTTTTTCTTTTTTTTATCCTTCTCTCGTTTCATCTACCTCAAAATCCAAACAACAGTCGGTAATAGAAAAAAGGTGGGTGGTGGCGCGTGGAAGGAAGCGCGTGATGCACGAGGCCCATTCCGTGTGGTGTGTGCAATCGAGGGCCAAGCGGTCCCCTTCCGATGTGACCGACTGTTGCGCTGCAATTGTCTCTGTCGTTCTTCTCTCTCTCTTTTTCCCATCTTTATTAAAAGAGGGTAACAATTTTACTCCTTTTCTTTTTTACCCTACTCTCAGATGATACAAAAAAAAAAAGTGCATGGAAAGAAAAAAGTGTGGTACTTCGATAGTTGGCGGCAGCTTCACTCACTTTCTAACCAAATTTTAAAAACACAGAAAATATTTCTACAATCTATATTCATTTCAAAAAAACTCAGGGAAGGGGGTTGAGTTGAAAGAAAAGTGTCAGGGAGTGAGGCCGTGGATTGACATCAGATAAAAAGTTAATTGTAATGAGGTAGAATTGTTTTTTTATAAAAAAATCAACATAATTAATATAATAGTTTTAATTGAATATTTCATAAAATGACAAACATTTTGGTGACGGAAAAATGTGACGAATAGACAAGCGACACAAAGGTATTTGGCGACAGTTTTGCTCGTCACCTATTCTCTTTGGTGACGGGCGTCCGACATCAATTAACCCGTCATCAAATCCCCGTTTATTTATTTTTTTTCGTTTCCCCCCAAACCCAAGACTCATCTTCTTTTTCATTTTTCCGCTCTCCATTTTCCCTCACCCGAGACCCCATTTCCCAAACCCTCACACACCCTCATCTTCTTCATCTCAAATCCCTAACTCTCTCAATTTCTCGTCTTCTTTCTTATTTTCATCTCAAATCTTCATTTTCTTTCTCCTCTCATCTCAAAAATCAACAAAGCTTTAGAAATATAAGGTCTCTAATCAAGCTTATGTTTTTAATGATATATTGCACTTGTTTTTACTTTATCTTTTGTCATATATGCGTAACCAAACTTCTTTAAACTTAAAAAATTTGTTGCATGTTTATAGCAATCAAAGCACCTGTTCCAAAGCTGAATATGGATAATGCTTTTGAGCAAAAAACGATATTGCTATAGCCGTAGAAGATGAACTTAAAAGAGTAATTTTTAGTGTTATTCATCAAATTTCAACTTTTCTAAGTTCTCAATAATTTCTTTCAGGCTATGTCAGCTTATGGTTTTGAGATTATTCAAACGTTCATCGTTGATTAGCAATGTAAGCATAGAAGCAAATGGTGTAATTGTCATATATAGCTTGGTACAGTGTCGCTCCAGCTACTCTTTCGGTAAAGCAAATAAACAATCAACCTTCTCGACATCATGAAAGACCTCCTTACATAAAATTTGTTTTTGTATGTCAGTAAATCCGGTGAGTTGATTAACTCTGCGAATGACTTCTTGATTTTGTTGTTGCCTAAGACTCACAAATATGGTTCATTGAATCCTCTCAATCTCTTCACAATGGGTTTTTTGCCGGCTAACCATTTCTTCCATATTTGCTTGAACTTTTCTTGCTAAACCATCTATAGTATCTTCAAAATAAGATTTTTTCTCTGGTTTCTTCCTCTTCTTCTTATTGACTACTTCTTATTGACCAACTAACATCCTCTAAAGTATTGTGTAAATCATCAGGCCACCCACCTTCGTTAGGCACTCTTCTACTAGTACCCCTTTGTGTTAAACCTACTCATAGACACCTACTTTGGTCGTTAGTTGCATCGACACAGAACACCACAACAAGTTGGTCTATATAAGGGAATAGTCGGTTCCACGATTCTTTTGGATTTGGGTGACCCTAAGATAAGATAAACAAATTTATTTTACTTATTACATGAAAGGCAAACAAAAATGAACACATACACACACAAAATCTAAATGTTAAATAAATACAACTTACTAAGATCCAATTGTCAAAAATTTCTTTCTCCATTTCAACCATCTTTTTGGATTCGTTCCAATCGATTTCAGCAGGCCCCATCATTTCTTTTATGGCTATTAAATGCCGCTTCAACATTTTGGTCTTGCATTCTATGCTATAGGAAATATCTCCTATGTTAGGTTTTCAACTTATGAAGTATTTCAACACCTTAGAGTATCATTTCTTGAAGTTCCGACTTTGAGGGTGGAAACACCTACCAATGACACTAGTGCATCCACTAGCATCTGCTTATCTTCTAGCGTCCACTTGGATTCGCTGACGTCTCTGACTTGATGAAGCCCATCCTGACACATAGCTAAAAAAGGTTTTTCAAATGAAGTTTACAAGTGACATGTTTTTTTAGTACGACCATAAGATTTTATATATTATTGAAAACAACTACTGATAGTCTTTCAAAACTAAAATGGAAACCAACATTGCATACATAATAACATTAAAAACATAAAACTTAATTTAGTTACATTTCTTCCCAAATAGTCTTCATTCTTTCTCCTAGCTCATTCCTAAACGATGTCGATCTTTCGGTAACTTGAAGAAATGGTATGTTATAAACAACCTAGGTTGAACTTTCTTCTTGTGATGTCGTTAACTCTAAATTTGTGTGGCTAAATTCATTAAGTACACCAGGACCTATCTCTTGAATGCAATGATTATTTAGATAAGTGCATGTAGTTGTCAACTTTTCTTTCATAATAACTGGATGGTGATCCCTCTTCTTAAAATGGCCCATATATTTTTTAGAAAACCGAAAGTCCGTTCAATGATGTTCCTTGCTTGAGAGTGTTGCATATTAAAGTGTTCTAGTGCAGTAAACTGGTTATTACCTGGTCTACGCCATTATGATAGATGATAGCATTCTCCACGATATGGTGCTAAAAATCCCTCTACATTAGGGTACCTCACAATACATAGATAGTAAAAACTTGTAGATTGTGTACCTAATATATTAGTCTCGAAGGACTAAATTTGACCAATAATACAACTTAAGTCTGCATACAATTCCAACCTTTTAGTACTTTGAATTCATCTTCACTAGGAATTGCATCTCGTAAAAATGGCATATCCCCCGATCCCTCCCAAAAATTATGACGTACATGAATTCCTCATTAGGTGCACACGCTGCCAAAACATTTGTTGCCAGTGCTCCTTTCCTAGTTGTATAACTCGAATTGTTTTCTTTGCCAACATTGACTTAAGACATACGCACCATCTATTGCTCCTAGGAAATTCTATTAAGCAGCATTTACATAGCTAATGTTTAAATAATCTTCATTTTTTTCGCTCATTAAATATCACATTTTTAAGACAAGTTTTGAAAATACCTAAAACCATTTCCATCTCGGATCGGTACAATCACTAGTAATGGATGTATGCTTCTTCAAAAGTATGTTGTCCAACTTTAGTACTGCATCAACCACTTTGTAAAAATTTCTGGACAGTGTCTCTCAAAACTGGGCAAACTGCTTTGCCCTACTCGATTTTTAACATCGTGTGCAATAATGTATAGAAATATTGCAACAATTTCTGTAATAGAAATTTTAAGTGTGGGATCAAGTACTCCACCGTTAGTTTTGAGTAAGAAACATAACTTCTTCAATGCAACACGATCCATTCGTGGTAATGTACAACATGTTATATCAGAGTTATGAATAGGATTATAGTAGTTCACTTGTCTAGTAAACTCATGTTTGTATGCTTGACTAGTTTCTTCATTGTTTCGTACTTGTTTTGAACGTCAACTTTCTTGTCGTTGTTCATCTTCTAATTGTTTAAGTAAATTAAATAGCTTGATGAATCATTGATATACCAATAGAATTTCCTTACTAGTTTCCGTAATGTAAGATGGTGGATCCATTTACAACTAGAGGTTATGTATGAACGAACTATATGAATATGCAACTTTTCAAATCCATGTTCAATTGCATAGTATGTATATGTAAATTTGTAGTAACATAAATTCATTGTAGTAACATAAATTCATTTTTACACCTACTCCTAAACATTTAACTACTTCGACAATTAATTTATGAATATATAACTTTAGAAATACATGTAAGAGTACATACTATTGATCAATTCATATGAGCGTACTATTTAACATCCATCTATTAACTAACTAACTTTTTGAATATGTAACTTGTTGATGCTGAAAAACGTCAACGATATCCACAGTGTATTTGTTTAGCTGAGGATGAAAGGGCCTGCAAAAAAGATCAAATTTTAGGACACACCGGTGTGGTGTGAGCCACATGGCCTCCGATGCCTAAGTCATAAAAGGATTTAGGGAGAATAAAATTGGAACTTAGGAATAGCTTAAAAATACTTAGCTTAGGAATCGCCCCTTGAAAGGGAGAAATGACTTGACTCTTATAGCAACCGATATCGTAACTACTGTAGCTCACTTATGGCGATATAATGGCCGACCGTTAGAAACGTCTGTCATTAAGCCGGGTATGAATACCGGCGTAACTCC
>JBBMEG010031421.1:0-22137 GCA_037832605.1 Cyclanthera cordifolia
ATTAAATAATATTATTTATAGATTAAATTGGATTAATCTTATTCCAATTAAATAATGTCGTAAAATCATTTAATGACATTTTTTATAAAGAAAAATTAACATTTTTCTCTCCCATTATCTATAAATGTTCACTCCCACTTACTTTTGGTGCCCGAGAAAAACTGTCGCCCTTGTGCAAACCAAATCTGGCCAGCCCAGTCAGCCCAGTTTCGATTTATGCCCGGTAAAGCAGAAGCGCCAAAGCTGTGAGACTAGATAATTTATTGAGTTTTGGCATATGATTTTAGATCTGGTTGAAATTTCACTGAGTTATATTTATGGGCTATTGCTGAGATTAGAACATTATATGAATTTTCAGGATTATTTATCGGTAGACTTTTACCATTTTGTTGGTCATGATCAAATCTGAAATTGTTAATTATTTATCAGTAGGTCTTTTACCATTTTGTTGTCATGATCAAATCAAAAACTGGTTAATTATTTATCGGTAGGCCTTTTACCATTTTGTTGGTCATGATCAAATCGATTAAATGAAACCTGTTCAGACCTTTTGCCATTTTGTTGGTCATGATCAAATCGATTAAATGAAACCTGTTATAGGTTGGAGCGTTCTGTATTTAAACTGTGGCTTTTTGCCATTTTTGTTGGCGATCAAATCTGTTAAAAGCTAAAACCTTTCATATTAAATTTTTTAACGTACTTCTCGTGGTTTGTGGTGTAATAGCATGTATGCACGTTGATTGAGCTTGTTGATTGTGGTGTTTCTATGATATCTATTACGTGAATATGATTTGAGTGTACTGGTACGTATTATGTTATTTCAAGTTATGGTTGATGCTTGTTAGGTCGTGATGTATTGTACAGTGAACTAGCCTAACAATATATATGGGTTGGATTTTAATGTTCCAGAGGGAACCGAGTTATTTCAATGTTCTAAAGGTAACTCGAGTTATTTCAATGTTCCAAAGGAACCGAGTTTTGAGATGTTCCAAATGGAACCGAGTTATGGTTGACCACACATGTTGGATAAGTTGTTGCAGAGTAGTGTTGAAAACTTGGTTCCCTTTGGAACATCTCAAAACTCGGTTCTGCTTTGGCGCTTCTGCTTTGCACGGCATCGAAACTGGGCTGGCCAGATTTGGTTTGCGCAATATAGAGGGGCGACAGTTTTTATCGTGCACGAAAAAGGGAGTGGGAGCGAACATTGGAGAGAAAAATGTTTATAAAAAAGGTCATTAAATGATTTTACGACATTATTTAATTGGAATAAGATTAATCCAATTTAATCTATAAATAATATTATTTAATTAATTTTACCATCCTTAACAAATTTTCGAATAATAACCTTTAAATTTTGATTTGAAGCTTTGAAAACTTTGGGTTGTTACACAATGAGTATAGTTTCTACTAAAAGTTGAAAATTTTCAAGTTGAACTAATTTTTATTGGTTTCAATAATCAAGTAGGTTGAGGAGTACAATAATAGTCTATGGATTTTGACATTTGAGATGTCTAATTTTAGTAGTTATCCAATTTGGTTGGTTTGGAGTTTTTGGTGTAACGATGCGATTGGAAATGGTGTTTTAGAATTTTAATTTTAAATAGATTCATTATTAATGAATGTTAATAATAAATCTAAAAAAAATAAAAATAAATAATAATAATAATAATAGAGAAAATAATTGTAAAAATGAGTATAACACATTTTATATTAATGATTTCAAAATTAGAGGTTCAATTGTTCGTATTGTTTCACAAGGAGTCAATAAAGTTGTGTTTATTTCTTTGGATAGTATAGTCGTTCGGGGATGTTTTGACGATAGATTTAGGTGTATTTAGAAAATGAGAATTTACAAATTCTCTCGTAAAGATTACACCTAAACGAGCGATCATAACCACTCAAATAATTCATCATTTTTAATCATTCAAGTAACTTCTCATTTCAACTACTCAAATAACTCATTAATTCAAAATCATTCATAATTTTTTGTATCCATATATACATTATTAATTAAATGTAAGTTTATATTTGATCAATATTTTTATTAATTTATTAGATAAAATAAAAATTTAAGGTACATATACAACCCATCCACCAAATCTACATCAAAATGAGTTATTACGTACAATTCTTCTGTTAAACTTTGCATCTAAACGAGCTATTACTATAACTCCTTCATTAAATGAAATACGTCAAATAGTTCAATGAAATCCAATGAAGCATGGTACCTGATTCGTAAATCATAAGCAAGAAAACTGTAAGCAAGAAAACAGTCAAACAACAGATACATATTTCTAAAACAGTAATCAATGCAGGAGAATAAATAATGAAAATGGAAGTAAGACGTGACATCTCATGGTCCTTGCAGCTCCTGATCAATCATCATAATAAAGCCCATGCGTATCTTTGGGAGCCCACCGAGAAAATGGTGAGTTATTAACTCAGTAAGGATCCCTAACTTGGGATCAATATAAGCATGACTATGATAAGTGGAAACGAATACATGATGACGAATGATGAATTTGATGAGTAGTAGTGTCGGGGCAAACCTAGGCAAGGCTAAGCCATCCCGGGTCTTTATGATTAGTATGTTGGGGCAACCTTAAGTAGAGCTATGTCAACCTGGGTCTTTAAGAGTAGCGGTGTCGGGGCAACCCTAAGTAGGGCTAAGCCAACCCGAGTCTTACTTTGGATTAATGAAAGTGTGCTTTCAGGAACGAATGTAATCATGATGTTAATGGGCGCAACGTCCTAACCTACGAAATAATATGTGTAACATATAACACATTAGCCTAACATGAACCCCTAGTACAGTTCGCCAAAAGATACTTATCATAACACGACAATAATATTCAAACATCACGACAAGTATCAATCACGTAATACAGTTTAGGACATCAATTGATTGCACCTAAATTACTAGACACATGCTCATAATTACCCATAAGATCCCAAGTTAAGGATATAGTTCCCTTTCCTTGGCCGATTTCCACTAACTACGCTTATGTATGCCAGAACTGCGACTATAGAAAGTCTCCCCGATAGGAACTGGTCAAAACAGGGTAAAATAGTCAAAATTAACTTTAAAAACCATCAAAATCGGACACAGAGCATTAAAATTATCTAAAAAACACTATCCATAAATTTTCCTGCTACCGGTGGCAGCGTGTAGAGGAGACGACAACGACAAGTGGATCTCGAGTGCAAGGGACACATATGTATGATTCAGATGCGTGGCGCGCGCAGATTGGTGGAACTCTGGCTCGGAAGGTGCGTCGTCAGGTTCGAGAGACAAGCTGGCTCGAGCGACCAAATCCTCAGCTTCAAATGTAATAGTGCGGATTTTCACTCGTTTCAAGGTTAGTGTTGCTAATTTTGGGCTTATCGAGACTCCCGGGAGTAGTTTTGAAATTTATTTTGGGTTAAAAATATTTATTAAAGATACCTCTAGAGGTGTGAAGTCGGAAATTGAAAACTATGAGTAAAATGGTCATTTTTAGCATATGGGCATTTTGGTAGTTTTTCAGGGGAGTTTTATCTTTATATATAAAGACACAATTGTTTTTTTTAGGTCAAATGATTGGCAATCATTGGCCGCCAGAAATTTTTTTGCTTTCCGTGCCTTCTCTGAAACCGAGACGACTGCGCCGCCGACATCCTCTGACACCACCAATCATCGCTACCTAAATTTTCGTGCACCACCGACATCGTTATTGGCCAATCATTGCAACAACGCTTGTCCACCTTGCTTTCCCGTGCAACCACCACCTTCAGCGAACGCGACTCTGCCGCATGTCGTTTCCTCGTACGCGCCCACGACCCCAGAGCCGGGAGCCAATTGGAGCACACCTTGTTTTCAGCTCTGACAGCGCCGCCAATAACGACAGTTCCGACAGCTCATTGTCAGCGCCGCTCTTGCCCCTCAACTTCGTGTTGGTCGACGTATTCTGAACCTCTAATTTTGGTGTCCAAACCTATCACGCTTCCCGAACCTACTGAAGACGAATCAGAAAATGCCATGTAGACCCGAATCTGTAGGTTTTGTCTCCTGCGAGTGGATCTCACGCGTCGCCGTCAACCTCGTCGGAAAATTTTTTGGATAGTACTTTTTGGGTAATTTCGACGCTCCAAGTCCATTTTTGATAGTTTTAGGTTCTAATTTTAACTCGTTGTCCTCTTTTGGCTAGTTGAACTTGGGAAAAACCTCTAGGACTTGCAGTTTGAGCTTTCTAAAGACAAATTAGCTGATTTCAATCAAGGTAAGGGAATCTTACCCTTAGCTTAGAGTCTTGTGGATAAATAATAGCATGTGTAGGGTTATTCGGGTAAAGTTATTTTGTTGGTTGCTTTGATTGCCTTGTTCCGCGTGGCATTGTTGAATGTTACTGTTATGCATTTAGTACATATATATATATATATATATATGTAAATGTTAAGAGATGAACCAGATGAATGATATACTATGAATTGGTACGTGCTACGATGCACATCCTGTTTATCTAACTGTATTGATGTGAGATTATGTGCTCGTTTATACATGAATCTATTAAATTCACGAGCAGGTGTTGTATTGAAGGTTTGTGAGTGGCATTCCCTACAAGGGTAGCCTCGGAGGTGCATAAAATTATTTAGTGGGGCCGAGAGTTACATATTCCATCAGGATAGCCCTAGTGTCACCTTTACCATCCACCGAATACTCTGGAACTGCAGAAACCTAATGAGACCTCAGTGTTATCATTACTTATGCATTGTTCTATGATTCTTATGCATTCATTATCTTACTTGTGCTAATCCCAGTTAGGGATCATTACTGAATTTTATAACTCATCTCTTTTTCTCTGTGGTCTCCACAGGTAAGCACGGGCTCTACCAATGGTTGATCAGGAGCTAGGAAGACCATGGGCTTGTGTTGTTTTTTTTTTTTGCCTAGTTTAGTGTATTATTCTTTCGTGTTCGTTTATTTGGATTTTCTTTACATAGACATGTACTGATTGTATTACATTTTTTGCTATTTTTCTTGATTTTATAATGGTACCCATTTTACGCGATTTTAGCAACCATTACCGTTTTTTAATAAATTATGTATTTACTCATCATGTCTCAGTTTGTAAGAGTCATTTTAATCATGCATTTAGGGTATAGGCCTAGATGTGACCCTAGTCTGGGTCCGGTCTTTACATCGAATTGGTCATGTTAGGCTTAAGAACAGTGGCGCGAGATATAAGCTGATGATAGTGGTTGTTGGCGAAAGAAATGAACTCACGCTCCGATTGGGCTTGAGCTTCTTGGAGACTACGACGAGGCAGACACAACACGTGTACGAGTTAAAGTGGCTTTGTTGGCGGCTGCACGGAATATGCTAAGGCTGTTGGTTTGCAATGATTGGCTAATGATGGTTAATGATTGGTCATCAACGGTTGTCAGAAAAGTTGCAGAAAGCGGGCTCGGTTTCAGCGATTGCACAAAAAAAGTGGATGCGGCGCTGATTTTCACAAAAAACCTAATTATGCTCCAATCATTGACCTAAAAGACATTTTGGCTTTATATATATAAGTCCAAATGACTGCATAAAATTACCAAAATACCCTTGATGCTTAAAATGACGTGTTTACTCCTAATTTTCAAATTCCAACTTTACACCTCCTGAGTTTTAACTTAAATAAGCACTTTTAAACCAAAAATAAATTTTCGGGAGTCTCGGTAAGTCCAAAACATACATTAATTTGCAGGGGAAGAAATTTTGGGTTGTTACAAAATAAGAAAAAAATGTTTAAAAAATAAACCAAAATTTGTATTGAAATCAAAATCGAAAACCGAATCAAAATTTATATTGAGATCAAAATAAAAACAGAACCAATTAAAAATTGAAAAAATGGTTTTGTCTTTTATTAGATATCGGTTCATATCTAATTTTTAAAAAATCAAAGATATTGATTCGACTATCAATTTGGCACAAAACTGACAAAAACTAAACCGAAATCACCCATAAGTTTAATAAACATATCAACTAGTTGGTTAATTGAACGAATAGGTAGTAACTTCTTTTTGGCTTATCTATAAACACCCACCTTTTATAATTTGACTATAGTTATAATTATTAAAAATGGTCGAATCATTGAAAATTCAATACTTAGTATATTGAAATTAGGTGGTTGGGTTCTTACATTGAGAATTTGCTACCTAATTTAAAGTTACTCGTAATCCATCCAACCTATACCGTTTTTATTTATTTAAACTCAAATCAATCCAACCTATATATTAGTTTAAAATAAAATTAAAATTTACATATATATATATATACATCCTTCCTACACATGTAAAAAAAACCATTCAAATTTAAGAGGTCATTTATACAAAAATAATAATTAATAGGTGATTTTGCACTAAAAAAAAATGTTTTTATTATAAATTAAATTAGTATGTCCAGTGACAATAGTCGAGTTGGTCTGGACTGCCACTCGATATATATAAAAAATAATAAAAAATTCAAACATAAAAAAATTACATTAAATATTCTAATAAATCTTTCCCATACAAAACAAACCACAACCAAAAGCTAAAAGCAAATACATTTATCATGTTTGATTAAAAAAAAGGGCATTTTAATTAAGAATATTTGTACTACATAACAAAAAAAACACAAACTTACTATCAAAATAAAAAAGATAAACGAGAATTTTATGTTAAATAACTTTTTAATACTTTTTTAATAAAGTTTTAAATAGACTAAACAAATTGACTCATTAATAAAACATTTTTTCTTGAAATAATAAATAAAAACACATTAAATTAAATAAGAGAATATTTAGTTCACGATCTAATTCCGAGTCATTAAATACTTTTTTTTTTTTAATTAGATACATACATAGTTGATAGTTTAGGAAGAGCTTGCATTTTTTTTTTGCTATTTTAAGATTATTAATAATAATATTTAAAACATCTTTTTTATTGTTGTATTTTTTAATCTTCTAAATGTTTTATTTAAAATTAGTTTATATATATTTTTTATCCTTAATTTTTCTAAAATAAATTGATTTGGATAGCTTTTAGTCTAGAAATATTTGCAATATATTCTTATAATCATTTTTCTGGTATAAAATTTATTATTATTGATTTTTTAAAAAATAATAAAATTAGCTTTAGCAAATACAAAAGTAGTAGTTTAGATGCATTAATGTTGATAGAATGACCAAGAAATCACTAGATCGAGTGTCTCATCCTAATGTTGTAGCATAAAAAAAAAACAAGTACATTATTATTATTATTATTATTAATTCAACAAAATCGAATTTCGAAAAAAGAATCTCAAAATATCGAAACTAACATGTAATTTTAAACATAATATTTTGGAAGTAAACTAACTCTTTGGAGCCAAAGCGAGCATAGTCACAGTAGTTGAGCGGCTCTGATATTACTTGTCACAATCGCACTTCGGAGGCAGCGGAATGACGGCTGTGCGACACTTGCTCTAACACGACGAGCAAGTCAGCCGAACCAAAATAGCCGAGCGGGTAGCACAACAGGTGCAATCTCTTTCACGAGTGTCGTGAAAAAGTTAAAAAAAAAAGGGAGAAAGAGAGTTTTTAAAATATTTTTATCTTTGAAAGCTATATGACAAGATGCAATAATGGACATATCAACGATTGCATTTACCATATAATAACTTGGTAGGAAGGAAGTTTCAAGAAGTCATACCCCTATAATACATCTTGGCACGTAACTGATGTGACACCTTTGCATATGAAAATGGCGAGAAGTCAACAGTTACAATAAAATGAAGGAAACTATCCTAACATGCAATAATGACAAAATAACATAAAAACATGATGAAACGGGGTTGAACATGCATGTGGCCGTGTGCAACATGCACTGGACAAGTATAATCGTCACACATAGCTCAGCTAATACTAGATATGTATTAGTATCTACTCGATCAGTGGTTCGAGTCCTTGTAATACCCTCTATGTAGGGTTTGTTGTCTCCTTCCCCAACTTGTGCTAAAAAGAAAACTCTTTGAATGATGAGTGGCTAATATGAATTATAGATGTTACATTAATTATCATCGTATATGTTTGAGGTACGTGTTATGATAATATATTATTATTTTTTATATTTGAAGTGCAACAAAAATGATGAAAGGAAGATGAATTGATAAATAATGTAGTATACATATGAAACATTTTACCTTTTCAATCACTTGTTATGGTTAGTGTGAAATAAGTTCATTGTAAGATAAATGTTTATATATGCAAATGAGTTTTTAACTGCGATATAACTTTTATATACTCAAAATAAATTTTCATTCTAAATACTCTTAAAAATTATATTCAAACAAACTTTTGACTCTAATCATTACTTCTAAATATTCAAAATAAATTTTAATTCTAAATACTATTTTTTAATACTTTTAAAAACTATATCCAAATGAGTTTTTGACTGCAATTATTACTAATCACTACTTATATATACTCAAAATAAATGTTCATTATAAATACTAATTTTAAATACTCTTAAAACTACATTCAAACAAGTATTTGAATGAAGTCATTACTTCTAAATATTCAAAATAAATATTTATTCTAAATACTCTTAAAATCTCAATCCAAAGATTCATAGGTTCGTAAAGAATAATTGAATTGCACGTTAACTGGTCCACTAATTGCATTATAACAAAGATCCACGTATCACATATATGAGATTGTTCATGTATAACCGAAAAAATCAAAGAAATCGACTTAATAGCAAAATTTCGAAAAAAATAAGTAAAAAAAGGGCTAATCTCTATAAAGGTTGGGTTTTTTTTTGGTAAAAAAGTGTGGAGTGGAGTGAAAGAGTTAGTGGTAATTTGGATTAACTACTTGTTTGAAGGTTGGTGTTAAGAGTGGTCAGGTAATTAATTACTTGTTTGAGAATTTGTGTTAGTAGTAGTGATATTTTCAAGAGAAAATTTGATTGAATAGTTTTAGAAAATGTTTAATAAATAGTTAAGTGCGATTGATTACCCTAAATACAAACGAGTGGTTATTTGAGCAGTGATAGTTAAACACTCTTAAACAAAAAAAGAGAAAAAAAACACACCCTATGACAAAATGAAAAAAGCACAAAATGTAATATTCATGACAAAATGCTACAAATTATTAATATTATTTGATTGTAATGTTGACAATATCTATCTGTGTTTGGTATGAGATTTTGGAATAAGGTTTCAAATAAGTATTTACTGTATATTAAAAAAAACAAAAAAAGTTAAATCTAATTGCAATCATTACTTCAAAATATTTAAAATAAATTTTCATTTTATATACTCTTCCAATCTACCTTCAAATAAATTTTTAATGGCGATAAATACTAATCATTAGTTTTAAATATTTAAAATAAGTTTTGATTCAAAATTTTAATTTTTAATATTTTAAAATTTACAAATTACCAATTTTTTGAGTATCGATTTTTTTAAATACTAATTATAAATATTCTTAAAATTCGATAGCATAAATAATATTAGCAAAGTTATATATACACACACAAAGGTATATGATGAAACAAAACATAGATTACCATTTTATAGATTACCATTTTGTCAATCCATTTCTCTCATCAAGAACAAATTTACAATCATCCTCCAATGTCAAAACCGTTCTTTATCGCCTTTCTCCTCTCTTCAATCCCATATTCCAATTCCCTAACTCACTATCTCTGATTCTCTTCTTTTTTTCGTTGTTTCTCTTTTATCTTTTCGTTCTCACAAACCCTAAATTTGTTGCTTTCTTTCTCGTTTTGATCTGCCATTCTGCATTCATTTCCCTCTACTTTTATTCCCCAACTTTCTTGTTTCTTCTCCTTCTGAGTTCTGACCTCCATTCTTGATTTGTCTGTACTTCCGACATTTCTGGGATTTGTTTAGTTTTTTTTCGTTATGGGGTTTCATAATACACCGCCCCTTTTGTGAACTACTTCTAGGGTTTCCATTTTCGGCTTCTTAAGGGTTTCATCTTCACCCTTGTTGTTAGATTAGATTTGGGTGTCTTCTTGATTTCCCTCTTGTTTCTATTGGGTATGTTCTTTTTTTATTTTATTTTTTCTGGGAATTTTGATTTGTAACTGGGGGATCCTGAAAGTTTTGGTTTAGGGCTGTTCTATGTTTGTTCTGATTTCTTGGGCTTTTGGAAAATTTTAAATTCAATCGGGAACGAATCTGGAGGGAGGAAGAAATTGCAGCGCGTTTGGTTTATTGAGCACTCGAAGTTTCCTTTTTGACTGAAAAGAGACAAATTAAGAGGTTTGGGGGAAGTTCTTTAATTTCAATCTGTTTTTAGTTAGTTTTTTTTTCTTGTCCTAGCGTGTTTTTCTTGGGCCTTCTCGTTTGGTTTGTTTTTGGATAAAGGAGGAAGAGATAGAGTCTGTTATCTTGCGGGTTTCTTGCCATTGTAGATTTAATTGTGTTTGTGGGAAATTCTAGGCTTGCATGGGCGATCATGAGGGGTGGGCACAGCCACCAAGTGGGCTATTGCCCAATGGTCTTTTGCCCGGTGAGGCAGCTACGGTCATGCGGGCACTTGATTTACAGAGATGGTCGAAGGCGGAAGAGCGAACAGCTGAGCTAATCGCCAGCATTCAGCCCAATTTTCCCTCTGAAGTAAAGCGAAATACTGTTGCAAGCTATGTGCAACGGCTGATCATGAGATGTTTCCCTTGCAAGGTGCAATGAAATTTCACTTTGTTGTTCAGTTTAGGGAAATGTGGTGATATATCTCTTATGGTTAATGAGGCAAAATACTGTTGCAAGCTATGTGCAGCGGCGTATTGTATTTAGGAGTTGGTTACAATTTTGAAATAGTTTATTTCTGTGAAGGCACCGCTACCTTTGGTATTATAGTTCAACTCATAAAGATGGCTACTGTTTTGCATACTTACATTTTGAGTTTAATTGTTGAGGGTCAAGCTAACATTGTTGATAGTTGATACTACGTCGAAGCTAGGTATTTTGCAATAATTTTCAGTTCGGCCTTTATGGAAAACCATGGTTGGACATAGATGTGATTTTACTAATCAGCCTTTATAAACAATCATGGTTGGACAAAGCTGTGATTTTACTAATCTTTGTTATTAGTTTTTAAGTCAAATGGGCTGGTGTATTAATTTTGCATTACCCTGTAACAAGTTGCTGCACAATATGAAACAAAGTAATAATATTATTCTGTATTTCAGGAAAAGAAAAAGAGCTTTACTACCATATTTAAACATAAAAATGAACTTGGGTGAAGCGAAATTTTGGACTTGAATTTGTTAATGGATAATTGAGTTTGCACGATCACATTTATTTATTTTTACTCAAGCTTATTGGGGAAAATTTATATAATCTTCTTCACCTTGGTGGGAATGTGTTTTTCCTTCCTTTCATTTTCTGACGTATGCTTGGCTTGTTGAATTCATGCCTTATCAGATAAAATTAATTATTAGTAATTTGGTTACATTTTATTATGTTAGTACTTAATACATGTTAGGGCTTTACTGATAATTGGAAATTCGTTACATACCTTGTATTCTATTCAATCTGTTATTTTTGCTCAAATTATGTCTAAAATGTGCAGGTATTCACTTTTGGGTCTGTTCCCTTGAAAACATATTTGCCTGATGGAGACATTGACTTATCAGCATTTAGCACGAATCAAAATTTAAAGGATACATGGCCTCATCAGGTTAAGGCTATGCTTGAAAGCGAGGAGAAGAATGAGGTTGCTGAATTTCGTGTAAATGAAGTTCAATTCATTAATGCTGAGGTAGGTATTCTCTCACTTCAATATTTTACCTCATGGTTTTATCTTAGTTTTAGTTTGTTCTTGTCTACTTTCATATTGAACTTTGTGATAAGAATGAAAGTACAATAATACAAGGGCATTAAAAAAGACAATACGTACAAAAAGAAGAAATCCCTACCCAAACAGTCTTTAATCTAAAGAAATTACTCCTAGATGATAATTACTAAAAGTTTAGTTACTGAGGTCCAAAGAGAAATATAGAATTTATTGAGAACCCAAACATCTTCTGGTGGTCTTTCCATCCCTCTAAAACTTCTATTGTTTCTCTCACTCCAAATAACCTATAAATTAACACAATTCACGCTTTGCACAAGAAATGCCATTTTTCATTTATAGAGGTGGAAGTAAACCACTCCTTGATGATCATAACTATAAAACTCCTTATGCCGTGCGTGGCAACACCAAACCAAATGCTTTTTTATGCTTATAGCTATGACTCTCTTATCTCTTTTGTAACTGAACCTCATCATGTTCCTTTTGTAATTTCATGTCATTAATGAAATTGTTTCTTATCCCAAAAAAACACCAAACCAAATGCTTCAAAAAAAAAAGCAGGCTCGTATCAACCTTGCCATTCAAAACCTTAACCTTTTTCGAGATTTTCACCTTCCAAAAAGGGAAGTAAATCAAAGCTTCCAAAGAAGAAGAAAAACCAAACATAAAAAAGGAACAATACGAAAAATCCTCTACTTGGTTAGGAATCGAGAAAAAAACATCACAATGCCTCAAGATCATTAAGAGACATCACATCAAGCGTCTTCCTATCAAATAACGACCAGTTGAAGGGAGAAAGTTGAGGCTCCAAAGAGGCCAATGATAGGGCTCACCCTACAATTTCATATAGATAAACCGAATAAAAAACAAGGGGAAGATTTGAGAGCTTACCTTGACTCCTATTCTCTCAACAAAGGTCCACAAAACACAGTAATGAAAAAGATGATGTCCAACTTAGAGCCACAGAGGTCTCTATACACTTATGTACTACTACCCTAATCGTACCCTAACAAACTAGGGCCCACCCAACCTCTTTACATAATTTTACCCTCCCACTTTGTTACCTTTCTTCTTCCTACGGTAAACATGTATAATAGGGGGTCATTACCACCTTGGGTCTTATCAGCCAACTCCACAGCCCCCACATAACTAGGAACAAGCCTAAAAAAGGATGATTCCGCTGAGATATGCTTTTCTAAGGATTCCTAGATGTGTCTCGACTCTCGGCCCCACATTTGACCCACTTAGAAGGAAAAGAATCATGCTTGCTAACAAAAACCTTGTGCGGAATTCTTTTCCTTGCTAACAGAAAACCCTGCCAAAGAGAGTTTGATTCAATAGGGAAGCACCATAATCATTTTCCTAACTGTGCACTATTAAGATTGCGTGATTTCAAATTGCCCACAGCAGAACCCCCTTAGTTCAGCTCCTTAGAAACCACATCCCAACTAATCAAATAAGCACCTTTCCTCTCCTTTAACTCCCTCCCAAATGAAGTCTCTCATAGCTTTTCAACACTTTTATGAACTCAGATAGACATTATGAATAACACCAACCAACATCTTTAAAAGAGCAAGGTGCTTAAAGGTGCAACAACATTTTGGAGCTTGAGGCGCAAAAAGGGCATGGGCTTTTTTCTTTTCAAGGCGTGACATGCATATAAAAGTAGAAATAAATAAATAAATAAAAATATATGGGTGAATTATAAATTTAGTCCCTATGGTTTCATGAAAGTTAGAGTTTAGTCTCCATGGTTTGAAAATCTATACTTTAGTCCCTATGGTTTGGAGAAATATAGAATTTAGTCCCTATAGTTTGGAAAAATATAGAATTTAGTCCCTGCGGTTTGAAGAAATAGAATTTAGTCCCTATGATTTGATGAAATCTAAAAAATAGTTCATGTTATTCGTAAATCGTAGATGATTAAGTATGTAAATGTGATCGTATGAATTTTGTTTTTTTCCAATTAATTACTTATCTCACACTCTCATCATTTAACACAAAAATAACTAACTCCTATGTATTTTATCCACCAACAATTACGAACGACGGACTATTTTTTAGATTTTATCAAACCTTAGGGACTAAATTCTAATTTTTCAAACCATAGGGACCAAATTGTAGATTTTTCCAAACCATAGGGACTAAAGTCTAGATTTTGTAACCATAGGGACTAAATTCTAGCTTTCATCAAACCATAGGGACTAAATTTATAATTTTCCAAAAATATATATACACACACACATGGAAAACATAGATATTAATCTCTTTCAATATAGATTTTTTCACACTGTCACTTCATAAAAACAAGAAACATTAAAATATTAATTCCAACCAGAGAAGTGGATTGACGTTGACGATTAGGGTAGTCGATTAGGTTTTACTACTACCAATATACTTTTGGTGCTGAATGATAGTTAACATGCATTATAATGTTAATGTCATATATTGTTTCTGTACATTTTGCAGGTTAAGATAATCAAGTGCATGGTGGAAAATATTGTTGTAGACATCTCATTTGATCAGCTTGGAGGATTGTGCACCCTTTGTTTCCTGGAGGAGGTGTGTGGTGTTTCCTTACTAACCCTCCCCTTGAACCCTTTCAACACTATACCTTAGAAGAATGATACTCATGTAATCTTATCTTCAACTGCTCATATATTTTTATTTATTTATTTATTTTTATGCTATAGGTTGATCATTTAATAAGCCAAAACCACTTGTTCAAGCGTAGCATTATACTGATCAAAGCCTGGTGTTATTATGAAAGTCGAATATTGGGTGCACACCATGGACTTATATCTACTTATGCTTTGGAAACCTTGGTCCTTTACATATTTCATGTGTTCAGTAGTTCCTTTGCTGGTCCTCTTGAGGTTGGTTCTATTCAATATTGTCATATGGTTTGTAGGTTTTATTCATTTACCCATCTGTGAAAGTGTTTCTTTGGTGTTACAGGTACTCTATCGCTTTTTAGAGTTCTTTAGCAAGTTTGACTGGGAAAATTTTTGTGTTAGTCTATGGGGTCCTGTACCTATTAGTTCCCTACCAGATATTACAGGTACTTTGTAATTTAAGATTAGGTATGGCTTTTTTGTCGGGGAGTAGATACTGATTGATATTTGGGATTTTTATAGCTGAGCCTCCGCGTAATGATGGTGGAAAGTTACTTCTAGACAGTAGATTTCTTCAAGCATGCAGCACAGTATATGGTGTTTTTCCCGGGAGCCAAGAGAATCCAAGGCAGAATTTTATTTCAAAACATTTGAATGTAATAGATCCTTTGCGTGTAAACAACAACCTTGGGCGTAGTGTAAGTAAAGGTATATAAATTTTTATTATCTTTGAGCTTTTGGTGCCATTATTTCTTGTGGATTTTTTTTCTCCTATTCTGGGCAAGAAAACTCCGTAGTTAATCTCAATGGTTTTTTGTTCTTCTTTGAAGGCATGTTGGGTTAAAAATTAACAGAGGCAAGAGTTCCATCTTTGGATTAATTGCTGTCCATCTAAGCTTAGGTCTTGGCCTACTTGATTGGTTGTAATGTGGGCCAGTTTCTTCTCTTATCTTGATTTTTCATTGGGTGCGAACTACCTCTTTTTTTTTCTTTTCTTTTCTTGTTTTGTGCAAGAAAACTTTTTGCTAATCTAAATGAGTTTGTCTCTCTTTAAGGCATTTCGGGGTTAATTTTTTTTTGATGATCGGGAATCGGTACCTCCCATATTCCTGGGTACCCGTGCTAGTCCCAAGGTCTAGACCCGAGAGACAACAAGGGATTTTACAATTATGCTCAACTCGTAGGTCTAACCTGAAACCTCCAAGGGAGCATACCTTGTAACCTCAAGCCTCAACCAACAAAGCCTTACCTTTTGGACGTCAAGATAAAATTAATTGAGGCAAGAGATCCATCTTTTGGATTAATTGATGTCCTTCTAAGCGCAGGTCTTGGGCCTCTTTTGTTTGTATTTTGGAAATTGAAATTGGACTCGATTCATGAGCGTTTGGGTCCTTGGAGGAAGACTTTCTTCTCGAAGGGGGATTCAACTTACTATTATCCATTTGGACAGTGTTTTGAAAGGCGCAAGGCGCAAGGCGCAACAGGCGAAACGAGCTTAATAAGGCGCGCGCCTTGGGGGCTTTAGTGTTTTCTGTTATTTTTTTACTATTTTTCTTACACTGCATCGAGATCCCCGTACTAGGTCATTTGAAGCACGAGATAAGTTTTTATGGTATCAAAATGTCTTGAATCACTTATGCGTGTTTATATATCATTTTTTATTCAAACTTCATTTTTTTCTATGAAAACAAAGGTTTATAGTTGAGTTTATGTATGTTTTATATATTTTCCTCAGTTTAATTTCATTTCTTCCCATGAAATAAAGTTAACATTTGAATCTTATGTTTGTTTTGTATAGTATTCTTGGTTAAAATTTTATTTTTCTTCATGAAAAGTGTTTTGATTGTCCATATATTCACACACACACACACATATATATATGTATTTTAATATCTTTTTATATATAGTGCGCCTTAAGTAAAAAAGCCCGTGCCTTGTGCGCCTCAGGCTCCAGAGAGCCATTCCGCCTTGGGCTTTTTAGAACACTGCATTCGGGTGTTGCTTTGGATATCTAGTATTTACAATCTCATTTTAGGATCATGGGATCTGTGTATGACTCCTTGGAGAGGTTAACGAACCTTTATGGGAAGTATTGGATGATGGAGTTGTGTCCCTGCCCCATTTGGTAAAGTGGGAGGTCATAGCCAAGTCGTTGGAGCTCGAAGGTCTAGGATAGGGAGCCTAAGTTTTTGTAACGAGGCCATGTTGGCTAAATGGTTGTGGCAAGTTTCTTATGGAGCCTAGTGCACTGTGGCACAAGGTTATTGTGAAATCATATGTCCTTAACCTTTTTTGTGGGTTTCTAGTGGTGTTTCGAAAAATCTTCTTAAACGTCTCTAGAAATTTTCCACTAAACTTGGTTTGTATCACTAGCTCCTTGTTAAGACAGCTGGTTTCTACCACAAACATTGAGCAAAGTGATTTGGAAAGGCCCACTGCCTAAATTTTTTTTTTTTTTTTTTTTACTTGGGAGCTTGTCATGGCCAACTGCTTTATTTTGTGTACTAAAGTCAGACCCAAATACACATTTTCAGCAAATTTTGTTTGCAGAAAACTTTTGGAATTTTTAGATGTCTTTTTTGGATGGTCATTTGCTTGGCCGAGTGACACTCGCACTCGCACTCTTTTCCAACTTGGAAGCATGTTTTTTTTTTTGTGGAAAGGTTGGAAGGCTCGAAATGATGAATATGTCACTTCCCTTGCTCTCTCTTAGACTCACACCTTTTCCCTTTCAATGATTATAGTTTATCATTGAGTCTACAGACTCTCTTCTCATGTTTAGCATTTCACCATGGGTTTCCTTTTTCCTTCAAGATTGACAGACGATCTTTCTCATTTCAGACTGACCTAAAGATCCGTACTTATTTTTGGTTTACCGAGTCAACGATTGACAAAATCTTCACTATCTCCTATAACAATATTCTTTTGCCTTGGTTTAAAGAGTGTTTCACTCATTGAACTCATCCTTGCTAGCAAATTCTTCATCCAAACCATAGTCCATGAGCTGACAGTTTGCATTTAGCAGCTCCCCAAAAAAGAAAGGCCATAGTGCACAGATGGCAAAGAATAATAGGAATTAGAATACCACCAAAATCATCATCCTGGTGGGAGTTGGAAAAAGGGTTGGATGGGGTTCCTCCAATGACCAATTCCTTGATGCTTTCAGGAAAGCTTCGATAAAGCCTCCAGCCTCAAACAAGCTGACCAACAATCTTTCCACCTTATCATTCTTGAGGACTGAATCACGTTCCTTTTGAGACATCTTTAGTAAAGGGCAGACTAATTAGCAGGCTCTCATTGTAAAGGTGTCTTCTCCTTTATCTTCATTCTTGGGAAGCCACAGAATTAGAAGTGAATAATCATCCTCTCCTTGACCCCTTTTTTACTAGAAAGGCCATCCTCGTTTGTAGTGATTTTGAACAAACCTCCATGATGACCAGTATAAAGAATTGTACAAGGTTGGTCTACATTGAGTGAGATTTAGCCTACAATCCCCAGAAACCTTCAGAGCTCTTATTTTTGTTCCGTGCTATGGAGGTTGGATCAAAGTTAGGGACATTCCTAGTGATCGAAGGAGGTTTAGCTCTTTCTAGATAACTGGAGATGAATGTCGTGGTTACCTACAAACAGCTAATAGGACCATCAACAAAACTTATTTGGTGGTTGCACACATCAAGGTGAAAAAACCCTTATGGGGGTGTTTGTATGAGGCTTTTAAGAAGCTATTAAAAATGACCTTTTATCATCACTCTGTAAAAATCTCTTTCAAACGAGCTATTATTACAATTTCTTCTTTATAACCACTTAAAATAACCCTTCCTTTCTAATCACTCAAAATAATAACCACACAAGTTTGCAAACAAACACCTCCTGTGGGTTTCTCCCGACATGGGTTTCTCCCTACAGTTGTCCTTCTACCATTTACCTCCCATGCTAATTCCTTAGTTTGGATTGACCTATTCTCTTCAACAGATTCAGATATAGGATACATAAAAGGTATTCACAGTATCATCCCTAATCAAATAGAGGATTTATCATCGAACAACACTCAACAATCTGATAGCATTCTGGGTGTAGCTCCTTTTTCGGATTAGAGTTGTTGCCCATGCCCTAAAATTGAAACACCCTCCATGAATTGAGAATGAACATCCTCCATGAATTGAGAATGAACATTCTCCTCTGCTGCCGTACGAGATAAGGAATGCGCTAATCCATTTGCACACCTCTGACACCAAGAAAGGAGAGAAATGAAAACCTTGCTGCCAACTTCAAATAGTCTTCACAATCATGCCATATTCATTCCTAGTGGACACGCTTGAACTAAGCATATGGGCAATATGTTGATTATCTGTCTCAACCTCCACTTTACCAAACCAATATCCCTTGCTTTCAAGCCCTTCCCGAATCGCCAAGGCCTCTTCAATTCCGCATCCAGCACTCCAAACATCAGCTTTCAAAAGGAAAACATCTAATTGCTCCACCCTTTTTAGCCATGGTTTTTTCTGCAAAAAGTATTGACATTGACAAACTAGCCATCCCTTTGAAGGGACAAGTCACAAACAACCTTTACCTACCAATTCTCGAGGAGATAACGTGCTTAAAGCCCCTGGTTATTAATCAAGAGTCAAGACAACACTTTACCCTTTTCATCTTCTACTACCCTGTCCCTATCCTTGTTTCTAACCTCCATCAATTGAGTCCTCACTTTGCCTCACTACCCCTCTCTTTGCTCGACGAGTCCTCACTCTCTTTCACTCTTTCTTTTTCCTCTCCATCCATTTTACCTGTTTTTTTCTTTTGTAGCTACTTATGATCTTGTTTGGCAGTCTCTTTTGTAATCTTTCTTCTTCCCTTCGGGGTTTGTTGTCTCATTGTAATTCCTTCTTATTTTTAATGAGAAGTTTTGTGATCTTTTCAAAAAAAGCTACCTCTACTAAAGACCTTTCCTTGATGACCATCACAATGGGGCTTGGATTATGGTGACCATCGAGGGTACGACCACCCTGTGTTTTCAAGGCCATCACCTTGCACATTGCAGTATTGCACCTCTAAAAAAAGCTAAGGCGAGTGCCTTCAATTAGGCCCTCGCCTTTCCTCATTTTCTTGCGTCCTGTATCGTCTTCGCCTCATGCCAAAACGTGCGCCTTGTTGAAGTTTTATTATGTATCAATATGCTAACTTAATACCCTCAAGAATTAGCTCATGAAGAATCCTATATATATGGTGTGTGTGTGTTTACTTGTTAACTTTAGTTTGTTATACAAATAATAATTTAATATGCAGGTATATCTTATAATAACACCATTATTTTACTTTTTACTTTTTAGTATTGTTTTGTATAAATTTAAAATTTTATGGAAATAAAAATATGTTTTATAAATCAATTTATGCTCAATATATTGTTTAGTTATGCATTCACTTGTTGCACCTCTGTTCACTTAGGCCTCGCCTTTTTATCGCCTCTCGTTTTGAGGCGATCTAGGTGAGTATTGCCTTGCAGTGCGCCTTGCCTTTGAAAACATTGGGACCACCTCCTTTGTCAAAGGCATTAGCCACTCCTTCAACTCTCCTTTCTTCTACTCTGACATGGATAACAACTTACTATTCTTCTCCTTGTACTTCTTCCCCAACGATTCACCCCTATTGAGAAGGTTTTGACTTTTCATGCTTCAGAATCCTTCCCTAGAGGCGATTTCTTCAATAGAGGCGATTTCTTCAATTCTGTTTCTAATGAGGAAACACCTTTTATCTTGCTTATAAGAATTAAGAACCCATCAGAAGACCAAAAGCTTTGGCAACAATCAAAGACTCCCCTGAGATGTGTGAAGAAAGATCCCAAAATGCCTTGACCACAATTGTGTACCAGACTGGTGTCATCTAGACCAGTTTTTAGAAAACCCAATAAAGCCCCAGAAAAGCACAAAAAAACCCCTAGGCATAGTGTGTGAGCTCCTCTTCGCGCAACATAAAGCCGGCGCCTCGCGCTCCTTTTTGCGAGGCCCTCAAGTGCTTAACAATTAAATCAAAATGACGCCGTTTTGATTTATAAAAAAACCGAAAATTTCTTTTTGTAGAAGCTTCGAGGCCCAAAAGTAACCCCTTATTTTTTCACTCTTCCTCGTCCCTTTGAAACGAAAAAACCCTTGCGGCGCTTTTTTTCTCCATCTTTGACGAAATTGCCGGTGTTATTTAGACGATTCTGGACCCCTCCTCGCTGATGCTACCGTCGAAGACTCACTGGAGGTGCATGGAGAGTCTTCTTCTCCGATTACTCGTCAGTCATCAGTCATCACATCTATTTCTTTATTTATGGTAAAGCTTCCTTTTGTTTTGCCATTATTATATTATAGATGACTATTGAAACATTCTATATTGAAAGTGATTAATATATATATTTTATGGTAAATATATATTTTTATTATTTTTTTCATACATGGTGCGCGTTGAAAATATAGCTCGCGCTTCTTTTGCGCCTTGCGCCTTAGGATTCAGAAAGCCTTTGCATCTTTTTGCGCCTCTAGCCTTTTAAAACACTGTGCCAGACTGAAGCTGACACGTAGATTGAAGCTGGCATACAAGTTGTCTTGGAACATCTGGCCATCCTTCTGCCTATTGTTATCCCACAGTTAACAAAAATTGGATTATGTATCAGCGCACTTCCCTTTGTCAAGAAGTCTTCTGCCACCAAGATGAAAAAAAGCTGTCCGAGAGTTGATCAACCTTATTTCTACAGTTCAATACAACAGTAAGGCAACATCATCAAGAACTTATTTCTACAGTTCAATACAACAGTAAGGCAACATCATCAAGAAGATTGGGATCAAACCTCCTTTCTGGTTCCAATTAGTTTGGTTTTTCCTTCTTTAGGTTTTGGATAAGAACATCCTTTGATGTTCTTGCACAACCTTATTGTAGGATTTATAGACCTCTTTTTGTGCTATTGGGATTTTGTTGTCAACGTACCGACACTTCTAATATGGCCCCATAATTGGCCTCCCCCTTTTCTCTCTTTTTTCTGTCTCCCTTGTTTTTTGATAGGTTGTATCTTTATACTTTCATTCTATCGATGAAATATTTTTGTTTCCTATAATAAAGAAAAAATGTTCCATCTGTTTTGCTTTGATACGACCAGGTTTTATTATTTTTCAATATCACTTTTTCTATATCTGTTTAAAAGAAGTTTCTCGTTACCTTTATCTATTTAATTACTGGGAATCTTACATGTTGCAACTTGTCAGGGTATAGAAAGTGATTAAGCCGTAAAAGGGCTTGAATCATTTTGGTCTCGAGAGTTGGAACCTTTTAGATAGATTCTATACCTGTTGTCATTTGAAGTTAGAGGGTTGTGATTACTTATTATGATAGGTAATTTCTGTTACTTAGAAGGATTAAAGTGAAGTAAACACCACACCAAACTTGTTAGTCTAATTTGAGAATTCAGCTCTCTTCTACCCATAGTATCAAAAAGTTCTTGCCTCTTTCCACCCTCCCTTACAGATGCATGCTGTCTTCTATAATGATTTTCTTGAAATAATTCACCATTTACCTCCACTTGTGCACTGTGTCACAGTCCTGCTTGTCCAGTGCGTGTTGCACATGATCGCATGAACCTCTACACCCCTTTTCATCATGTCATTATGCTATTTTGTTAGTATTGCATGTTAGGATAGTTTCCTTCATTTTTATCAAGGTGTTGACTCCTCGCCATTTTC
>JBBMEG010031432.1:2683-22135 GCA_037832605.1 Cyclanthera cordifolia
AACTATTTGGTCAATATTTAGATTAGCATAATACTTAATTTTCTTTTGAGTTGTTTTGATTATCAATATAAATATAATTTGATTTATGTTATGTCAATTTTAACATATATATATATGAATTTTCAAAATGGCACTACATGGCTTTACAATTCGTGTAAACAATGTCGAGACGCTGTTATAATTTTTATTTAACACGATGTCTCTTGTTGGTATAAATGTGATGGTCGTGTATTTTCAATTTTGTAATGAATCGCCCTTACCTTCCACATTTGATATTGTTCACTTTAAGTATAATCTGTTTTAGTTTTTTCTTTCACTCAAAAGTTTTTATATTAATGGAGGGTTGTCTTCTCCTTATACATATATATTTAAAATCTTTCACTAATTTAACTATGTATTATTCAATAGCATTTCATTAACAACAAATCTCGTGATATATATCAGTAACAATACATTTTCAATATGCAATATTTTTTATTGGATTGATTGAAATTTTAACATTTAAAATAAAAATGAAGAAAAAAACAGAAACAAATGAGTTTCTATGGGGGTATGTGCCAAAGTCTACGAATTTTTCGAGTTCATAAAGTCGAATTCATAATCTTTTGATTATTAAGAGATGTTGATATCCTTACGAGATTGTTTTTGTTAGAGCACAATCTCTCAATAGTTGGATTTCTCTCAATGATAAATGACTTGTATTATTTTCTTGACAACAAAAACACACATCAGAAATGTTTATATTATATAGTAAAATCTAATAGATTAGTTAATCCATTATAAATGTGATTAAAAAAAAAAGTAAATATAATTATTAGTATTTATAAATATTGTCACATACTTTCTTATAATATTGTAAAACTTACCGGATTAATCAAATATAAAAAATAATTATAAATAACCGAAAGGTGGTGAGACAATGGTTTCATTGCATGATATTACAGTTCAACACGATCGTCATGAGCGCAATAATACCCTTTATGTAATATTTATAATACAATATTAAAACGTATTAATGACACAAACACTTTAGAATTTGCCTACATTTATAATTATTTTACGAGAAGATTTCATCCAATACAATTTTTCAATAATATAATATTAAAACGTATTAATAACTATAGATACAAATACATTAGAGTTTATTTACATTTATATAATTAAAAATAAATTATCTAACATCAACTAGTACATTATACTTCAAACACATAATTTGTAAATAATTTACCAATTAATTACGCTATTTTTAGAAACTAAATCAAAATATTGAAGAACTAATAGAAACCAAACTAAATAATTAGGGTACAATATTAAAAAAGAAAAATTAATAAACATAAAAATGGAAATTAGAAACTAACTAATTAATGACATAAAAAAAGTAATCACGAGAGAAAAAGGAATCACGAGATGACTAATTAATAATACAATCAATCAAAAAAATTAATGACATAAAAAAATAGACCGAAATATCACATAACTCTTATGACATGTTTGGAAAATGCCAAACATTTTTATTTAATTTAATTTCTTTTCTTTTTTCGACTTTCTGTTTTTATTAGTTTGTTAGGCTCCAAAAATATCATCCCTATACTGTGAACAAACCTTATCTATCACTTTTTTTTTTTTTTTTTTTTTCCTCTAAATTTCACACTCTTACACGTGCCAAGCAATTTTCTTTTGTAAATTTCTATTGGGTTCATTGAATTAAACTTTTAATATTAATTAATTAGTTAAGTTATTGATATATATTATAATTAGGATAATAACCAAAGCTAGCATAACTCGACGTTATGTGTGCTCAAGATCAGTTGTCAAGTAGGGCATTGTGGTGCTTAGTTAAGGTGATGCATTAATTCATGATGACCACCTACTTAAAATTAATTTGTTAAAAATTTTCTTGGCATCCAAATGTTGTACGAGTCGGGTGACAATAGTCTAATTGTATGTCTACTTTTCTCCATTTCTTTTTTAGAAAATTGACTATGGACAAAAATACCCATTCTTTTTTTATTTTAAATAAGCACAAAAAAAAATTGTGGAAAGATTTTATGTAACTAACTAGTTGAAGAAATATATTTATTGATCATTTTGAAAAAATAGAAATATTAGCATTGTTAAACAAAATCTTAAACGTTTGTATTTGAAAATTTTAAAGTTCTTTGGATATTTTTTTTAAAAGATTATGGGATATTTCTGTACATTCATATCCAATATAAGTGTACATTACAAAACTCTAACTTAATATTTTTAAAAACTTTACAAAAAAAATATAGGTATGTGATTTAGAAAAGATCTCAGCGTCCGATTTTGACCTCATCTTTGTTGCTTAAAAAAAAAAAAAAACTCCTCTTTGTAAATGAAATTTAATAAGTATGAAGAATTTTCTTAAAAAGTCTGACGAATTTTCTTAAAATGTCTGACTGCCACCTGCCAAATTGTTTCTCTTCAAACTTGTGATTACACTAAGATTCCACTCTACCTGCCGATGACGGCTCCCGCAAAAGCACCATCGAAGGTTCAATTCCATCCCTGTCGGTCACACGAACTCTCAACTCTCTCTTTTTTTTTTTTGTCTAAGCTTCCAAGTCGCTTCAGGGGTGCATCCCACTTGCGAACCTGTTGTACATTCATGGTACATCCGATCAACTTTAGATCGTCCATCCAATTGAAGACTTGTTTCAATCGACGATATAAGTTGGTATATAGTTGTTCCAGTTGCAATATTAATCTACATTGTCTTGTAATTCGAATATATATTATATTTATTATTTCAAATACTATTGAATGCAACTTGGAGCGACGGCCTCATTGAAGATCACCACACACAATTCTGTATCAAAAAGTGGAGAGAGTTACAATCAAGAAACCACCAATCAAATTATTGACTAAATGAATAATTAAAATCAATCACATACCAGACTCATGCAATTGTTTGTTGTTTTTTTTAATCTGAAAATTCGTTGAAAAAAAACTTGAATTTGTGATCGCAACTTTTCAGTTGTTCAATTTTTTTTTAAGAAAAAGAAAAATCGTTAAAGAAAACTTGAATATGAGATTGCAATTTCTTTTTTAATTGTTGTTAGACTCCTTTTCTAATGATTGATTCACCGAAAATGAAGGTGAAGATGCACTTTACTGATATAATTCTTTTAAGTCTTTTTTTAACCATGAGTTTCTATCGCCAAGATCTCTATCATTAAGATTTAAATTCGAATCATTCATGTACCCTTTATAAAGTCTCGCGTCACACTTATAAGAAAAATATATATTCATAGTGTTAGAACTTAATTAATCTAGCATATGCTCTTTATTTAAAAATAAAATTTTATATTTTAATGGAAAGCTCTATACATGAGTTTGTAGGTGAATAGAATCTTTACATAATTTTGCTAAAAAATTTGAATTCTTACCATTTTATATTAAAATTAAATTAATTAAAAGTAGCCCATGAAGTTTTGTCTTCTTGGAACAAAACCACTTGAATTTATTCAGGTATATGGAATATTTGTAGAGCATGTCTTCAATTATTGATGATTTGGACATTGCACACCATTCATATACTATGATATTTCAATTTTAAATTAAAGAATCAATCTCTCTCTCTCTCCTTTATTTATTTGTTTATATATAGAGAGAGATAAAGCTATCAAAAGCTTGAAACTAGCTAGATTGATTGAAGTATCTTACCAAACAAACAGATAAAATAATAGAAATATAATATTAAACTTTAGTTTGGCAGCTAACTTTGTAATTATACTTTATTAACTGTAGTATTTTAATGTTAAATGTAGTGAGCCAAAACATTATAGTTTAAATAGTTAGTACAAAGTAATCAAATTAGTGAGTAGCTAAGTGACATCTTATATCATTTGTAAGTAAGAAATTATGTATCTGAATTTTCAATCCTCAATTGTTATTGAATTTAAAATCATGTAGTATAAAGTTTTTTTACAACATTTTTAGTTCAACAGTATTTAGGACTTGGCCAAATTTTTTATTATGTTTTGTTTGTTTAAATATGTCGAGGAAAGGATTTAACACTACAAGAATTTAGGGTTTCAGCGACAGAGAAATTTTCAGTCGTCTTAGGCATAGTACGACAACGGTGGCTGTCGCATTAGGTACACTGTAACACGACATATAAGATGCTTTGCTGAATTAGAATAACGTATAATGCGATAGAACACATCTTCTGTCGCTTTATGGTGTACCTAATGCGACACAAAAGTGATGTTTCATCGTCGTAACAAGTGGCTGAAGCTTTAACGATAATTTTTTTAAATAGGTATCAACGACGAAACCTTTAGTTGAGTTGCCTATGACTATTTCATTTCCCCCCAAAATAAAAATTGGGCAGAAAATGCTTCAGCTTCGGCGATGAAAAAGTGATGTTTTGTCGCCGAAGTAGAAATCTTTTTTTAATGGGCTAGCCTTCTAGTACAGGATACGCAGATCGCGGTTGTCCTCTCATTTTCACTCATTTTCTCTTAAAACTGTCTCAAATTCTCTAAAAAACAACTCCGACCACCACCATCAATGCTGCCACCGCCATTCAATGCCACTCTCTCGTGCTCGCTGCTACTTGCCCCAATTCTCTTCCTACACGAAATGTAAGTTTTTTGGGGTGTTTGTTGGATTTTTGTTAGTTTTAGTTTATAAATGTTAGATTTTGTTAGTTTTAGTTTATAAATGTTAGTTCTCAATTGTTAGATTTTGTTAGGAGTAAGTTCTAAATTGGTTTAGATTTTGAGTTTAGGGGTTAGATTTAGGTCTTGGGATTGGGTGTTAGATTTAGATTTAGTTTTATTTTTATTTTTGGGTTTTAGGGTTAGGTTTTAGTTTTAGATTTAGATTTGGATTTTAGAGTTAAAGTTTTAAATTAAGGTTTATGGATTTAGTTTCTTAGGGATTGTTTGGTATGAGATTTTGAAAGAGTATTTAAAACTAGTATTTACTAAATACTCATAAAAAAACTACATCCAAAAGAGTTTTTGATTGCAATCATTACTTCTAAATACTTAAAATAGATCTTCATTCTAAATACTAATTTTAAATACTCTTAATTAAAAACTACATCCAAACAAGTTTTTGACTATAATCATTGCAAACCATTACTTCTAAATACTCTTAAAAACTACCGCCAATTTTGACTGCAATCATTACTAATCATTACTTATAAATACTTAAAATAAATTCTCATTTTAAATACTCTTCAAAACTACATTCAAACAACTTTTTATTGCAATAATTACTTATAAATATTCAAAATAAATCTTGATTCTAATTACTAATTCTAAATACTTTAAAATCTCAATCCAAACATCCCTTAGGAATTTAGGGAATTTAGGGAATTTAGGGGTTTAGGGATTTAGGGAATTTAGGGGTTTAGGGATTTAGGGAATTTATAGAATTTAGGGATTTAGGGAATATAGAGAATTTAGGGATTTTACATTTAAGTTAATTTATAGAGTTAGAGATAGAGATTAATAGAATTAGAACTTAGAATGATGGACTCTTTTAGTGTTTTATTTAAGAAAATTGGTATAATCGTTTATTTATTCTTTGCTCTCATAACTTAACGTTATCGAAACTAATATAAGAAACACAATCATGTAGTACTCCTAATACTGTCTATACCAATCATGTAGGACTGTTCGGTGAAACAATAAAATAGTGTGCTACATTAATTTTCAAGAAAATATGAACAAAGATTGGCTTCGAAACAAAGATAAATTATCCTCTAAATACGTCAAAAGTGTTAAACAGTTTTTAGGATTGACTAAGAATCATGTGAATCGTATGAGTTAAGTTAGATGTCCTTGTAAAAAATACATGAATGGTTCATGTTATTCTATAAAAGATGTAGAACGACATCTGTTGATTTATGGAATCTTACCGTCTTACAACCATTTGGTATACCATGGTTAACCGTTGATTTATCTAGGTTAGAACGTCAAAGACGGAGAGATATTGAGCTTACCCAAGTACATGATCAAAGAATGAATATTGATGAGTCTTTTAATCACAACAACGTAACATAATGAAAATGTTGAATGATATCAATTGTGAATGAATTGAATAAGATGATTTCATAGAAAATGACTAGACTTTTGAAATTAATAATCTAAGTATTGGCAAAGAAAACGAGTGATTGAAAAACATTGATAATTTAACGAATGAAGCATGCGAACAATTGTTTCCTGGATGTACTAGATTATCTTCATTACTTTTTTTTTTTTTTGCCAAACTTATGTACTTGGAAGGTCACTAACAAGTAGAGTGACAAATCATTCAATTTGTTGTTGAAGTTCTTAAACAAACAAAAATTGCGTAATTTAGGATTAACTTACGATGCAATTCATGCTGGCAAGTATGATTGTATAGTGTATAGGAATGAATATAAAGATTTTGATCGATGTCCGATTTGTGAGGAGTCTCGATATAAGAAAATAACTGAAATGTGAATAAGAATTCAACATAAAGTGTTGCATCATTTTTCTATAATTCCAAGACTTAAGCGATGAAGTGTACAAATGTCTAATGAGTTATATTGAAACACGAACAAGAGTTCCTTTAATGATTTAGAAAAAAAAGTATTAAATTTCGAAAGAATATGAATAAGTGTAATGATCTATACGTAATGGCTTTAGGACCTAATTCACTATACCAGTTATATACAACTTGAATAGTTAATTAATAGAGTGTGTTATACCACAATAACACATGATGTCGATTATGTTACACGAAATAGTTGCATAATGATTCATGGTGAAGGTGATACTTCAGACGGCTCTAGTAATTATTATGATACACTTACTAAGGTGTTAGAAGCTTCCTTCGTGAGTGCGAGAAAAGTCATGATGCTTATACGTGACTGGTACAAAACAAACAATAAAAAAGGAAGATATCACAATCATTTAAGGTTACAAACAGTCAATACATCATAATAGTGGTTTAAAAATGAGTCATTCATCCTTGCTAACCAAGCAAAACAAATTTTTTATATAGATCATCCAAAAAATGAAAAAGATTGGAATATTTTTCAGCTAATCTCGAATAAAAGTCCATAAGATGTCCCTAAAATGAAAATTGATCAAGCTGAATCATAGCACTAGAAGGCAAAAATAGGGTGGACGAGTCTTTAGAAGATAACATGTTGTGTAGGTTCGATGTTGAACCGAGAACATTAAAGCAATCAGTGAATGATGATTTAGAAAATGAAAATCGATTAGACAATTAATAACGACGACGACAATGATGTTGAAACTACTGAGGCATAAGTGTTAGTTTATTTTTTTTTTAATTTATTTTTATGAATTGATTAAATGAGACATACTACTTCTAAATCTCACATATTATAATTATACCTACTGGGTTGAGAAATAGGGCAGACTTAGTGTTCAACCACATCGATATTGTCGAAGTCGTACCTGTTGCTATTGATTCGACGACTAAAGCTAGAAGTCAAAGCTCTTTATGAAAAATTCTATTATATGTTATAATTTTTCAATCTTCTACTAACATTTTTTAAACAGGTAGTAGTAGTTGTACAAGTCGACTAGATGACCTTTTGGGGGTGAGCTGTTAAATAAGCAGGTTGCTAAGGAAGGACATATTTCTATATAATTTAGTGTGAGGAATAAAAGGCAATCGGTAAAGAGACAAATACGCTTAGCAACTAGATTGAAGAACTGGTGGGACAATTATTACCTGTCCGTGTAGAGGATTGGTCGGATATCACTGAGGCCAATATTGACTCGTCAAACAAAACTCCTATTAATGTAACATTGTTACTAATTTTTTTAAGTATACTTTCATTTAACTATTCAACACTTACAGACTTGTTTTGTTCTCTATTTGGATAATCAGATCGTTGGTAATTGTATCGAGGAAGTAATGCAAAAATGATTGAAAGATCACAAGTACAAGCTATTCACACACTATAGGTATGTTTTACTAAACACTAAACACTTTTCTTTCGTATATATTGCAAATTAAGTTAACTATTCTCCCTTGTTGTTTTAGGAAATTTCTTGAGAACCAACGATGCATTAGGCCCCACCATAGCATATTTGACATCATTGATTGACACTTCTTGTCTGATCGATAGGAGTCTGAGGAATGGCAGAAGAAACACGAGAGGGAAAGAAAGCCTTAGCGACATTGGCATATAGTCACCACGCAAGGCCTTTCTCATTCGTTAAAATTGTATAAGATGTATTCCTCTAATTTATTTCTATTTACGTATTTCTATTATGTTGAATATTAATTTACAATAACTAACTGATTTATTTACTATTATTAAAAATTTAGAAAGTCGGAGCTGGAGATGAAGAGATGGGTCTCGTCGACATCTTCAAGGCTATGCATTACAAAGATGAAGATGGTTGGATTAACGAAGCAGAAACGGAAGCACGTGTAAGTTATTTAATTATTTAACATTAAGTCATTCAAAGTTTATGTAGGATGGTGAGATTGAGCAAGTCATGTGATGCATGAGCTCTACTAACACACGAACGAGTATGCAAATCTATGTTACGCAGGCGCATTGACGGGATTCGAGGTACAACATACTTGCTACCTAAGAAATAAAGAAGATTTTCATCTTCGTCTTCAAGGAATTCAGCAGCTTCAACACAACATGATCAAGAGATGGCTGAAAGGCTAGCAACGGTCACAATTGAGAACATGCGTCTGCAAGAACAGGTGACTCCGTTGACCGAACAACAAGCGAGGATGTTCAAAATGAAAAAAGTATATAGGCCACACTACCTGAGGTGTTGAAGAAGATTAACGGCGGTGTCGGATCATCTAAGTAGAAAGATACGTATCTTTCTATATTATTTTAATGTATGTTGCAGCAAAGATATCCACTAATTTCAATATATTATGTTTTAACAGGTTAAAATATTTTTGGATAAATTAAAGATATGTTGGCATGCTGTCGAATTTTCTATAGAATTGTCTTTTGAAGATGCTTCTTTGATGTTTATTGCAAATATGGTGCATCACGTTGCTTGGACCGCGAATCTTCTTTTTTTTTTTTTTTGTGGACATTGTGTATCCTTTATGTTTTAGTTTGAACATTTAGTTTTTTTTTCTCCGCGCTTTTGTGAACATTTGTGTATTGTTTAAAGTTTATTGTATCATCTTTATTGATATATATTGAATTCTAGTTTTGGGTTATTAAAGTTTCTTCTTCATTGTGTTTTGTTTCCATTTTCAATTGAAAACCAGCAAATCAATTAAAAAAATAAAACATAATAGCTAAGGCGACAGAAGTGTTGCGTCGCCTTAAATAGTAAAGCTGACAAAAGTATTGCATCGTCGCAACGGAGGATACCTTCATTGCCTTATCGTGCCCTATTGCAACATATATTCTTCTATCTTCACAGAGGATACTACATGTGATAGAGTGTCCTTTTCTATCGCATAGGAAAAGGCGAGGAGGCTAAGGCGACGGAGCTGGTGACAAAAGATTTTCTGTTACTGAAGCCTAAGGCGACGCAAATCTATGCCTAAGGCGACATAAACTCTGTTGCCTTGGGGGTGATTCCTTATAAGCTTATGACCTATTTATTATAAGTATATACATTATATAAAAAAAATATATTAAATATATTTTACTTTTTAATTAAATTATGTTTTTCCTTACGAAATTTATTTTACTGAATTAGAGATGAAAATAAATGGTAAACGCAACAAGTTTATGAATTTTTTGATTGTTTGTATCGTATGGGTATCCAAAATTTAAGAAGTGTCTAATAAGCTTCTAAATTTTCAATTTTTGTATTTATACTAAACATAACTTTTGCCAAAATATAATAAAGAATTGAGCTTTTAACCACGAAATTGTTACTACAAGTTTTATCAATTTAATTATGCTCATTTTGACAATTAGGAGGTAAATGATATGTATATCATTGATTTAGGAGATTGTAGATTTGTTTTTTCCATTCTTCAATATTATTGTTATATTAAAATAAAATTTTTTGGTATGCCACTACAACCTTTTATTTTAGGTCTAATAAAATCTTATTCTTTTATTTTAGATCTAATAAAATCTTCTTTTATTTTAGTACAAATTGGAGGAGGGGGACCACAAACCCTATATAAGGGTGATACAAAGAGGATTCGAACCACTGATTGAGTGGATGCTAATGCATCACTAGTGCTATATGAATATATATAAGTCTAATATATAGACTTTTTGTAACTCTCGAAAATTTCAAGGTAACACCTTATAAACAATAGCTAAAGGATGATATCTTGTAACTCATTTTCGAGTATTTTGTTTAGCAACCACCTTGCATAGTTCATCGTTCACAACCAAGACTCGTCGTCTCAACCCCATAAAAACTGCCAAAGGTAACATTATATCAAAGAGTGAATATATACAAATATAATAAGTAGTTCTACAGTTTTATAAACTATCACCAGTTAGCAGTAACTTTAAAAGGTCACAACTAGCAACTCTAGAATTCCAACTTAGAATAAAGGAACACACATGCCTCTAAAATTGAATAGGGACCAACCTCATCCATAGTACTCAACATTTTACATATGTCAACAAATTACAGTGCACCATACTAACTGACGTGGATGTAACGTTCTCCTCACCAAGAAGGCAATTACTCATTAAGCTTACTCATTTGAGCACTTAACACATTTGTACATATGTCCTTGAAGTGCATTGCTCGAGCACCAAATAAAAACTAGCTAGCAACCACAAATTTTAGCCAGGGGAGCACTCTGAATCAAACTGGTGAGGGGTGATCTCACTTACTACACGTAACTTTGTGATAATCCACCTTAGGCCTTTGCCACTGAAGTAAAATGCTATAACATCATCACAGTTGCCGACTTCTTCAGTTTTATTGACCACCCTACAATTGTGATTACAAGAACATGTGCACTTAGAGGTACTTACTACGTTCATATGTTCGAACACATCTTTTTTCTACTTGAATTACTTACCTCTCTGACTATAGTTGAAGTCACATTAGGACACCTCCCAAGCTTCCTACAATCAATCCCAGATATATGTAACTCACTCTCAAACTTACACTAACCTTATACACACACTTATTCTAGTAACTAGGGTGCAAGATGAGTGTGCAATTGATACTTCACATACTAAACATCATTTATAAATCTCATAACTACAACTGAATGTTCAAAGCCTAAATATATATACCCAAACTAATCCTTGTAAATTGAGCTCCATTCTCTACTCTTCCAACTACCACGATGAAAAATATGAGGCTCACAAACAACATAACCATTCCACTCGAAACATAACCACACACCATAATTCCACTAAGTAAATGTTTCTATAATAATAAACTTCCCTCAGCTTAAAGAACTCATCGTGTTCATGCCATGGTAGGGCCTCTGATCTTTATAATGTACTATCATTATGTTCATATCAAATCTCAACTAGAAACATTCATATCAATCTAAACCAGAAACACATTAACTCATACTGATATTATTATCTTCATTAAAAGTAATTACTTCACATGATAATCGCATAACAAAATTAACCACATACAAAATATCATCTTTACAGCTAAGATCTAATCTCTTCACATTAGTCTCATGCTTCAAAAAGTTATCTTGCAACTTACATGAACAAGGTTCATTTCTACTCGTTTTTAAATGAGTTACACTTCATCCTTTGATAAAACAAATCTCGTGTTTTTACTAAAAAACACTTTTGACTCGTAATACTTTGTTAAAGAGCATAGTGGAAGTAACAATGAACTACTACTTCTTCGTACTTGTCATTGAAACATAAATATAACTAATTCACATCAAATAGTCGTGTGTAGCTATGGTGCACTATAGTATCTTCAACTGACATCAGGACTACTTCCTCAAATGAGTGAAACACAACTAACAACTCACCTGAACACTCAAATGAGGGAAGCACAACTAGAAACTAACTCGGCACTCTCAAATGAGTGAAACACAGCTGGTAACATAATATGCACTCTCAAAAGAGTGAAACTCAACTAGCAACTCTCGTACACTCTCAAATGAGTGAAAAGGCACTTCTCCTCACCATGCACTCTCAAAGAAGTGAAATATTAAAGTAAAATGCAACTAGCAACATACACTGCACTCACAAAGAAGTGAAACCTTAGTAGCAACTCACATTGCACCATAAAAGAAGTGAAACATCGGTAGCAACTCACATTGCACTCTCAAAGAAATGAAACGCCACTAGCAAATCATATTACACACTTATAAGAGTGACACACAATTAGCAACTAATCTTGCACTCGTAACAGATTAAAACATAATTAACAACTAACACTAGTTTTTTGAACATTCATATAACAAATAAGAATGCACAAGGAATAGAATCATAACTATTTACCTCCAAGTGAGGTAGAGAAGTATGCATCATCCAACACTCCAAGCTTTGAACTCCAAAAACCTATAGATGATCAATCACTCAACAATGATATCATGACATGAAACAAAAATAAAGAAGAGCAAAATGACATCGTTTTGTTTAAATACAAATATTGCACCGCCTAAGGATGAGTTAGATGATCAATCACTAAAAAAATGATATCATGACATGAAACAAAAATAAAGAAGATCGAAATGATATCGTTTTGTTTAAATACAAATATCGCACCGCCTAAGAATGAGTTAGTGACCACACGTCCACACTCAACAACATCGTCTTGTTCTAAGAAACTACGTCGCTCGAACTTTGTCAATTTTGAAATTCATGAATGACACAAATTTAAAATTGTCGATTTTAGAGGGAGTAGAAATAAGTTATTATTCACTTAATCGATATTTACAAACTTACAAACACCCTATTTAAATAGGGAACTCTATTCGACAAATAAGGTAATTTACAATAAGGAAAAATGACACATATGGAATAATCCATTTAAGGAAAAAATAACATTAAATAAAATAAAACATTTCAATACTCTCACACAAGCTGGTGCGAAGATGTTTGTCATAGCCAGCTTGTCAATAAGTCTGTTAAATTGTAATTTTGTAAGCCTTTTGTCAAGATATCGACAATTTGATCTGTTGTAGGTAGGTAAGGATGCAAATTAATCCTATGTTAATTTTCTTTTTTCCTTTATAAAATGTTTGTCAATCTCAATACGTTTTATTCTATCATGAAGAATAGGATTATGAGTGATGAAGATAGCAGCTTTATTGTCGCAATAAACTCGAATTGACTTTGATTGTATGATTTTTAGTTTCTCTAGGAGTTCCTTTATCCAAATGCCTTCACAAATGCCAAGCGATAATGCTCTAAATTCTTCCTCTGCCCTACTTTTGGCTACCAGACTTTGTTTTTTACTTTTTCAGGTAATAAGATTTCCTCCAACAAAGGAACAATAGCGCATGATGTAGATCTTCTATCAAAATTCTTTTTTTTTTTTTTTTTTTTTGAAACAAGATGCCTTTTCCTAGAGTTCCCTTCAAGTATCTCACGATTCAATTAACTGCCTCAAAATGTCTCAGTCCTGAGGCATGCATGAATTGACTAACCATACTTACTACAAATGTAATATTCGGCCTCATGTGTGACAGATAAATCAGTCTTCCAATAATTTTTTGATTTGGTTATTTATCGTTCACCTCTTCTTCTATTGCTAATTATAATTTTGTATTTGATTCATTAGGGGTTTCTACTGTTCTGCATCCTATCAGACCCGTCTCTTAGAGTAAATCAAGAGTGTATTTTCTTTGATTTACAAGGATATCCTCCTTTGACCTGGCAAATTTCATTCCTAGGAAATATTTTAACATTCTAAGTCTTTGATTTAAAATTGGAAGTAAGTTTCTTCTTTAAATCATTTATCCCAGTCTCATCATTACTTGTAAGGATAATGTCATCCACATAAACTATTAGGACAACCATTTTTTCTTTACCAGTATAATTGATCAAGATAGTATGGTCTGCTTGACTTGAGAGAATCCATAACTCTTCACTGCTTTCTTGAATCGTTCAAACCATGCTACAGGAGACTGTTTAAGACCATATAAAGTCTTTCTAAGTTTTGCAAACTTTGTTACTCAAAATTCCCTTTCAAATCTAGGTGGTAAATCCATCAATACTTCTTCCTCAAGATCTATATTGAGAAAAGCATTTTTCACATCTAGCTGATAAAGTTGTCATTCATAGTTGACAACGACAGAAAGGAGAATACGAATTGAGTTAATTTTGGCGACAAGGGCAAATGTTTCTTTGTAATAATTGCCGAAGGTCAGAGTGAAGCCTTTAGCAAAAAGTCTAGCTTTATACCTCTCAATACTTCCATCTGCATTGCATTTTACAGTGAACACCCATTGACATCCCACTGTTTTCTTGTCTTCTGGTCTTTCTACTATTTTTCCCATGTACAGTTCTATTTCAGAGCATCCATCTCTTCCATAACTACTAAATTCCAATTTATATCATTCAGAGCTTCATGTGTGTTCCTTGGAATAAATAGGTCATTGATCCTAGAGGTGAATGCTTTGTAGTTATCAGATAATCTATGGTAAGATAAGTAGTTTGCAATTGGGTGTTTTGTACAATTACGAGCTCCCTTTCTTTAAGCTATGGGAATATCAAGGTCAATAATAGAAAGAGAGGGATTACCTGTTTGCTCATTCTCATTAGTCAGGGATTCAGATTGGTGTAGTGACGAGTCTGCTGTTTGATTCGTACTACTTTGAATAGAAGCCCTCCTAGTATAAACTTGAAGATCAGGGAGATCAATTAGTGGTGTTTCTCCTCCTGAAGTAGAACCATTCACATATGATATACCGGGACTAGGAATAATAGTATTAGGACAAATCATTTGAACAGGAGATGTTTGCCAAAAAATTTCTTCAAGGTTAGTATGCTCCCCCTGAAGAAAATTCGGCTTAAGAAATGATTCGTTCTCGACAAAAGTTACATTCATACTTCCAAAGTATTTTCTAGTTAAAGGATCAAAGTAGTGATACCTCATTTTATTAGAGACATGCCCTAACAAAATGCATTTAATTGCACGAGGTTTAAGTTTGGACCGAGAAAAATTAGATAGGTGATCATAAGCAATGCTACCAAAAACTCGAACTGTTAAAGCGAAATAAAGTCGAGCATTTGGAAAGGAACATTTAAAAAGACTAAGAGGAGTTTTAAATGACAATTTTTTAAGGCATTCTATTAATAACTGCATGTGTAACCTCTATTAAATGTAAACAGTTGTAAGGACAACATCACCCCATAAATAAGTAGGAGCATGCATATAAATCATAACTGAAGTGTAACCTCTAATTAAATGTCTATTTTTTCTTTCAGCAATTCTATTTTGTTGTGAGGTATCTCTACATGTAGGCTGGTGAACTATCCTTTTGTTTATAAAAAACTTTTTTAAAATTTCATTGAAATATTCAGTCCCATTGTCTGTGTGTAAAATGCTAATTTTAGTTTGAAATTAATTTTCAACCATATTAAAAAAAGCAATGAAAACGGTTTGGACATCTGATTTCTTGTTTAACAAATAAACCCAAGTTAAACGGGTATGATCATCGATGAATGTGACAAACCATTTTTTTCACTATTAGTTGAAACTTTTGATGGACCCCAAACATCTTTTTGAATGAGATAAAAAGGTTTTGGGGTTTTATATGGTTTTGACAAGTAAGTATTGCGATGAGTTTTCACAAAAATGCATGCTTCACAATGAAATTTAGAACGACCAATCCCTTTAAATAAATGTGGAAACAAATATTTTAAGTAATGAAATTTTGGATGACCTAACCTACGATGCCAGAGTAAAATAGTTTCGAGAACAACAGAAGAACTCACACTACTTAGACCATTCACTTTCCCTATACTTGTGGGCTCTTCCTCAAAGTAATAAAGTCCTCCTAGCATCCTAGCACATCCAATCGTCTCCCCCGACACCTGATCTTGTAAAATGAAGTATGTAGGAAACGGTAACACGACAGTTATAATCTTTAGAAAGTTTTTTTTATAGTAAATAGGTTACAGGCTAATTTGGAACATGTAATATAGATTGTAACGTCAAAGTTTCATTCAGAAAAATGGTTCATTTGCATGTAATAGGGGTAAAACTACCATCTGCAATTCTAATTTTATCATTGGGATATAAAGGATTGTAGCAGGTGAATATTTGGGAGGTGTTGGTCATATGGTCAATAGCTCCAGAATCAATGATCCAAGGGGCTGAGTTGAGGCAAGATAATGCAATAGGAACTTTACCTGATTGTGTCAGGGAAGTACTAAGATTACCAAAAAATGAGGATGAGGTGGAGTTTAGCAATTTTAGAAGTTGATGAATTTGATCTTGACTTAGAGAACTTGATTCAGCAACATTTGAGTGGTATTAGAGGTTAACGAAGGCTTGCCAGTATACTTACCACCTTGCTTGCTACTTTTCCAAATTTTATGGTTTACCATTCAACACGTCTCACGAGTGTGTCGAGGCTTATTACAGTGATCACACCATACACCAGGTTTGTTTGATTGTGTTACGACTTTATTTGCAATCGTATCTACCACCATTGCTAATATGTTAAGAATTTATTAGACATATAATTAAAAGTTAAGTAATTAATTTGATATTAGTTTTTGAAATCTAAGAACTTAGTCTATACAAAATTTAAATATATTAGGACATGTCTTATATAAATATTTCAAGTTACAGATGCCTAAGTCTGTAATGTATTTTGTGAGAGTATAGATAAAGTTTGAGAGCTTAGGATTATCTCAAAATTCTATGGTTTACCTCCATTAGGGAGTGTTTGCCTTCACCGTAACTCTTGGTCGTTATCGGTGGATCCACTCATCACTTGGACTCGGTTGACTCCTAGGAAAATCCTAACCTCCACGGCTTTCCCCAAGGGGATGTTTGCCTTCTTTGGCCGACCTCTAAAGGTTCAAGGCTACAAGGGTCAACATTAAGGGATTGAGGCGTTTCTTGGACAACCCACAAGGGAGCCTGGCCGGGGAGTCGGGCTAACTTGGCAGACCCTTAGGGGGGCCAGACTCCCTTGACCGACCCCTAAGAGGGTCGGATTGGCTTGCCGACCCCTGGCGGTCATGGCTGCAAGGGTAAAGGTCTCCCTTAGCTGACCCCCGAGGGGGTCAATGCCTCCCTTGCCCGATCCCCGAGGGGTTTTTGGTCTTATCCAGGCATTTCAAGACATTGTTTTCCTATAACATTATTGATTAGACCATTGAATGCATTTTATTGTAAAAAAATGTTGAACAAAGATTGTTTGAATTCAAAAAACAAGCATGTAATACCTTAATCGGTAAGGTAGTAAAAAATAATGTTATTTAATAACATTATGTTGGACATTTAGTAATTACGAAGTTACAAGTTTTATTGTGATCAATAGATCAAAATGTTCATTGATACTAACAAAAAGAAACTTGTTAAAAAACATAATAGTTATGTCTCTAATAACTATGAGTTTATAAATTTTATCTTGGTCCACTATCAAAGGTTGTGGGAGACGGCTCTCTACATACAGGTCATACAAGTCGAAGGGTCTTGATTCAGTCCTCAAGAATTCAAATCAGGCTCAGTCCAATTGTTCCTAGGTGTAACAACTCGAATTTTTCTTCCCCTAAAATTAAAGGTCTGTTTTGGATTTACCGAGACTCACAAGGATTTATTTTAAATTAACTTTGGATTAAAAGTACTTAAATAAGGTAAAACTTGAGAGGGGTAAAGTTTGAGTTATGAAAAATGAGCTAAAAATGTTAATTTTAGCCATAGGGGTAACTTGGTAATTCTGCAAGCTTGTTTAGGACTTACATATAAAGACAAAGCTATCTTTTTAGGTCAAATGATTAGAAATATCATTGTTGCCTTGTTTTTATGTTTTTGCAAATCCCGAGATGACAACCCTACTCCGCCGACCAACATTGAATCTATCAACTTTGTTTTTCATATTGTTGGATTAAAGACTGTGCAACTACAAGCGACAGCGAACCAGGGATGGCCACGTTACACGCCTCCATTCACCCCCAACTTTTCATAACGTGCAACTAATTAGCGCGTGCATTCGCCTGCACAACCGACATAACATGCAAGCTGAGAAAGTGTCAATTGTGGCAGTCTTAGGCCCGAATTAGCTTCCAAACCTAACAATGCACCTTCTGAGCTAGAGTTTCACCAATCCACGTACACCACGTGTCTAGTTTCTACAACGGTTATACTCTACGAGTGAGATTCACGCACCGCTATCCATCGTCGTCGTCCAGCCACGCGCTGCCACCGATCTCATCAGAATGTTTTTTGACATAGGTAATTTCGATGCTATGAGTCCATTTTTGATAGTCTAAAGTGATAGTTTTGACTTCTTGACATTGTTATGGTCAACTTTTATTGGGGAAACTCAAGAAGTTGCAATTCGAGCATTCTTAAGCGAATTTAGTGGATTTTGACTAAGGTCAGGGATCATATCCTTAACTTTGGTGTTTATGATCATGTCTAGGGTAATTGGTTGTCAAATTACAACATGTTTAATTGTATTTCTATGACTTAATTACCTGTTTTAAATGAATGTTTGACCATGTTGTAGACTCGTATACCTCGATGGACTGTATTATAAATTCATGTTAGGCAAACATGTTATATATGTTGCACATGTTGTACTGTATGTTTGTACATTACATTTCATCCATTTTATGGTTATAATAATTCATGAAGACTCGCGAATAATCTTCTACTGTCCTAAATCAATGATGCCCAACTGACAATTCTAAATCAACGATGCCCAGGTATGTCGTATCCTCAAGGGTAGATCTGGTAGGAAAATCCCGCTGCTCGAGATGCCTAGGCTACCATCAAGTACAACCTCAAGATCGAGTTGGCGTAGCCCTATTCTAGGTTACCTCAGCTTCTCCATTTATTGATCCATCGCTATCAAACTTTATTCATATTCATTTACCTTATTCATGTTTATATTGATTCCAAGTTAGGGATGTTTATTCAGTTAACAACTCACCCTTTTCTCTAAGGAATTCCACAGATACGCATGGGCTTTATCAAGATGACTGATCAGAAGCTGCAGGGACGATGTGGTATCTTGTCGTCTTCATTTTACTTATTTTGTTCCGCACATCATTTTACTAAAGGTCGTTTTACTCATGCATCTAAGGTAGAGGCCTAAATGAAACCCTCCTCGGGGTCAAGCCTTTACACTAGGGCTTGAGTCATATCACATACCCGACCCCTTCGAAGTCTTGATTCTTTTGGACTTCGGTTTTCCTACTGTTGGATTTGGGATGCACTTCATGACTCTCTAAGGCACAAGGGCTTTGTTCTAGCTCGTGAGCTTTATTGTGCATGTACCATGAATTTCCTTCATAATAATATGTAAGGACCCGTCCTAGACTAGGACACTTTTATCTACTTAAGAATGTAATCAATGAATCACCCTTTAAAACATAGG